>JAVTVY010031089.1:0-135199 GCA_036873755.1 Hanleya hanleyi
GATCAAGGTGGTGTCCTCATAGGTAACGTCCGTGTCGATGTTACACAGGAACATCGCTTCCCCGATTATGTTACTGAGCGTATTGTCAGGTTGGGGAGATGGGCGGTCGAAGATGGATCCGCTGGGGACTTCAATTACTCCAATGTGTTTTAGAATAGGTTAACCAGAAGACTATTCTGTGAAGTCATGTGACGCAGTCAGTATGTCGGCACCTCTTCCCACTTCCCTTATATGTGTTGTAATTTCAGTGCTTCTTTGGGTGCCGTACCACCCAAGACATCACCGGCGACTTGCAGTCCACTCGGGCCGCTTGTTTGCCGATCGCTTTTACCCCACGCGTTACCAAGGGCAGGAACGTTTTGGCGATGCTCCCGAGTATGTTCCCCAGCCCATGTCCTCGTTGAATGCGTGTACCTGCAAATACCGGAAGGCCACCCCGGCCTGTTGGGTATAATAGTCCATATAGCTGCGTGCATCGCACTCGTAAGGTACTTTCATTATACAAAGTTGGGAGAACGTGCTTGTCGAAAATGAAGTGTGACCACCACTTTCCCAATCTCGAATGCCAAAGGTTGTCTGGTGTTATCCCTTTATATCGATGGTGATGGTACTGATGTCAGTTTGTCGCACCGGTAGATAGAGTACGTGGTTAAAGTCCTTTGTGACCTGATCTCCGTAGTCCCTTTGCACTGGGCAGACGCGGAGCAGGGGCGCATCGATATCGCCGACAGTGTGACCATCCACCACATCCGAATAGACACAGAGTCCATACAAGCCAGCCTTAAGAACCAGCATGGTCTTCCCCTGGAGCCGACCGGGCCCGACATAGTTATCCGTCTCCAGTGCACACAGCTCCTTCAACGTCTTGCTGAAACGTACGGTCAAATTCGTCTGGAGAATGATCAGGAACTTCTGGTTCCACTCGTGGTACTCCATCTGGATCATGTTTGCAAACGGAAAGATATTGATTCCTCCAGGGGTCCAGCTCTTGGTGAGGTTACGCAACGCCTGGATGAATATTTTGGGTGTATGGTACTGGCCTTCGGGAATAGTGAAGTTATAGGTGTTGCCTTCGTATACGACTTCGTACCACAACAAATCATGTTGCACGTTGTACCACGTATATGGGTACTGGATATCCACTAGACCACACTTCCACCATCCGAGGATATGCAAGGAATGTGGCAGCTGCGTGACATAACGGGCCAAGGTGTTGTTGGGAAATACCGCAGACGAGCTGTTACTGGGTAGGGTGAGGTAAAACATGGCGACTGAGCTTTCCTGCTTCCGCTCCCGGTATTAATAGTTGTCCCAGGCCTTGGGCGGTTGTACCCGGCATCGTGATCGTCGCGGTGCCTTGCTACGTGTCATAGATCTTGATGGACGTAGTTTCAGGGGTGGGGTGGTAAAGGGATGAAAAGAATGTTCCCACCGTTGTGGTGTTTTGGGTGGTGACTCCGGTTCCCACTCGGCTTCCCAAGTCTGTGGGGGTAGCGTCTGTCGTTGTGCATGTATCGGCGATTGCTGGTTGCGCTGCATCCAGGCCCAGCGCTGGGGGTTCCCTACCAATTCCTGTGGTACATGCATGTCTTTCAAGCCTTGAGCAAACACCTCCCATCCTCGAGGATCCGTGTGCGACCTGCGTTGACGCATTAAGTCATTCACTAAATCCGTCATGGGTGTACCGGGGACCACCTGGTTCTGTACCAGTAGTTCGCCTTTATCATTCCAAGTCATGTTAGGATTATCTTTCACCCTTTGTAATACCAGGCCAGCTTGTCTCTTGAACGATGCAGGTACACTCTTTAAGACTTCGTCTTCGACCCACTGTGGGCTTGTGGGTGGTACACCTGGTAATGGTGGCTGTTGGAGCTGTACTGAGGTCGACGGTGTGTCGCGAGGTGGTGGTGGTGCTGGGGTAGAGAGGGTTTTGTATTGGTCCATGAACGTGATGTATCGCTGAAGCGTCTCATTGTACCGTTGTACTTTCTCACTGTCGCTTAACCCCGGTCGTTGTAGAATCTGTTCCATCTCGTGATCGAGGGTGTTTATGGTCTTTACCGTAGCTGGGATCGGATACGGCGATTGAAGGTTTTGAATAATTCGTGGTCGACGAAGATCATTTTTTTCGTGTGGTTCATTGTCGGCCTAACAGTCCGCCCATTATCGGTCCCAACACGGAAGCGGCCAACGGTGCTAGAATGGTCCCGAGAAAGCCGCCTTTCTGTAAACCTTTTTCTTCTTAGCCTGAGAGACTCGCTTCTGGACTAGGGTTCGGAGACCTGTTTTATCCTTGACCAACTTGGTCTTCTGAGTCAGAGTCAGTGGTACGTTGCCTTTTAATAGGTTGTACCCGATCTCGCACAGACAGCTTACAAGGCCAGGGTCTGCGCCGCATACACTGGTTCGGACCAACTCGGGTGGGACCGTCTTCAATACACGGGGCGTCGGGGCGTGCTTCCGTACTCGCGCAGACATCATATACAACTAATGCTAGAACCAACAACCCTGCCATTTTTATCCTTTGCGAGCTACCTCCTGAATACTCTTTCACTTCAGAGACAAAGTCAACTATGATGTTGTATTAATTCTTTTTTTATCCTCATCATCAAACACACACCCTAGCTGGGGGGGCATCACTGTAGGTGTGTTTACATTATTTTTACATGTACACGTGGTGGGTCTCTCCGGGAAAGATACCGGTCCGTAGTCGAAGGTGGTCGGGGTGGCTTGCTTCAGGTCGAAGAGCATATTCCCGTGCTGAGAGGTTGTCGCATCTTTAAAGGCTTCCAACGCAAACTGCGTGCGGCCGGGGTACATCTGTCTCGCCAGGTGCATCAGTTGAGTGGTATCTCTCGGGTTTTTGAAGACCACCTGGTAGTGGGCATTTAAGCTGATGTTCCGATGTTCTTGTTTTTACTGAACAGATTCTGCACAATGTAGATGATGCTGAGCCGCCGATGATGGCTGCCTTAGGTAAAGAGTTGGGTGACCCGCGCATCGGTCTCCGCCATGAGATCTTCCAGGACCACCAAGGTGTCCGGTTCCAAATCGACCAGGTTGGGTAGGCCTTCCACGAACGTAATGTGGGGCATCGCTGCATACGCCGCCTGCCATTCTCCGTAACACCACACGACCCGGGCAATGGGTGGGCTAATCATGTTGTCGGCGTGTTGAAGGAGCTTCCTGACGAAGTGTGTTTTGCCGGAATCCGTCGATCCTGCGATGGTTAAAGGAGTATCGTCTGTCTTGGTAACCCGCTCTTGTAAATTTGGTACGAGTGAACTGGGGTAGTGGGTACAGCAACTTCGGTCGCCGTTGTTGATGGGCATTCACTGTGAGTGATGAAATCCGGTGGGTTTTCAGACGTAGTGAGCACTGCAATACTTCGTGTAAGTGTTGACCTAAACTGTACATGTGATGTGGTGGTGGTGGTGATGACTGGGCTCGTTTCGATCACGCGTTTCACTGGTGTAGAGAAGGTCTGTACATTCGTCTGACCGGCACTCGCGGCTGGTGGTTGTGTCTTTGGTGGGATGAGTAGAGTGCTGAGATAGGCTACGTCGTAAAACACACCTCCGTACAACACACCCAGCAGGGTTAGCAATGTCACCACAAAGCCCACTCGCGCTTTGCGCGTTTTGGGATACGCTGTGTTCAGAGGCCATAAAACACACCTCCGTACAACACACCCAGCAGGGTTAGCAATCTCACCACAAAACCCACTTGCGCTTTGCGCGTTTTGGGATACGCTGTGTTCAGAAGCTGTTTGTCCATAGCCCCGTGTTCATGGTCGAACGTGGAATGAAGGATGATGGCTTTATAGTCGTTTCACCTGGTTGGCCGCGACACAGGAATTAAACGAACTGGACAAACCTGCCATTTGACGAAATGAAACAGCTTGCCACGTCGACGTTCCGTTTTCAAAATCTGCTCCACCGTGTAATGGTCTTTCTGTGTTTTTACGACAGGTTGTAATTCCGTCTAGAAAAACATGCCTTGCAGTGTTTCCCCTTGTAGATCTTCCAGTTGATAGACGTGTGGGTTTCGGGGTAGGCGGCTTTTAATGACGAAGTGCTCATCACTCCAGTTGGGCAAGTAACTTTTCTCAAATCGACCTTTGACTTTACTGATCCGTACAGGGTTTCCCTGACCTTAAACACCTCCTTCGGCGTTCGTTGCGATTGCATGGGGTACAAGACACGCCGGACTTCATTGCGTTGGGTCACAGTAATGGGGGCTCTCTGTATACTCCGGTGATAGGCTCGATTGTAACCACTCAAGTTTCGGGAGAACATCGATGTAGCGCCTTGTATTCTTATAGGTGAAATACTTATACATGCGGCCTTTGAATGTCCTGTTGAACCTTTCCACAACGGAAACCTTGGTCTCGTTGTAGGTGTGAAAGAAGAATTCCGTACCTTCGTCGGTTTGCAAATACAAGGGTTTGCGCCGGTCTTGAAGATGTCCTTGAACGCCGCTATGAGATTCAGCCCCGTTGTCGCCCGAATGGGTACCACCCACGCATACTTTGACAGGGTATTGATACACGTCAAAATATACCGATCACCATCGTTGTGTTTGGCAAAGGCGCTCATATCGACCAAATCCGCTTGCCACTAGGCATCTATACCACCCACGATGACCCGGTTCCGTGGAAAATGGCGACGGGCAGCTCGATGTAAGGTATAGGTGTCTTGTTTTTTAAACCAATCTCGGACTTGGGCACGTTGTATCCCCTGGGGCTTGGCCGCTCGATAGAGAGCCGACAATGCACTATACGCAGCCGGACTGTCGGGACTGTAGTATAACTTATCCAACACCTTCTCTCAGCGCTTCATGATGACAAATGAAGATGGACCCTGGCTCTATCGTGTATTTATCACGGGTATATCTTGGGCCGGGGTCGGAGTTTCTTTCTGATTTTTTTCTTTGGCTTCTGCCAGCACATCGTCCATGGCAAATGACCAGTCCAACTCGTCTGATGACCGCTCTTCCTTCGTAAGCACTTGATCCACATCTGCCACGGCATCTTCCAATGCAGACCATAGAACAGGGTGAAGGGTAAAATGCACTGTACCCCCGTCTAGCCGAGTCAATTGAGCAAAGAAGGGGCCGCGTCGGACGTACACATCGTGACACAAGTGGATGAGGTCGCCGTCCAGTTCACCAGACAACACCCGTTTGAATTTGGGCCAGCCCTCCTGGGACAGACGAATGTTAGCCGGGCACGGTTGTGTAGGGTCCGCATCACAGATGTCTCCCTCCTCTTCCATGATATCGACCTTATCGACATACACGTGAAGGAAGACCTCGGGGTCAAGCTGAGAAACGCCCGTATTATATGCTCCGTCATGGTCAGTACGTGAATGATACAAAATTTGACTGTCTCTCGTATTTATAGGGAAGACAAGTTTATGACGTGAGAACATGGTGCATCATGAGATTGCAACATGAAACGTACACCCCATATTATCTGTGAATATCCGGCGCTGGGGTCACAGTTCCTTTCTGGATGCTTTCATTTGAGTTCCGATGCCGTACCGGCCTCCGTTGTATGGATGCAATTGTCCCTGGGCTGACTGAGCATATCCGGGTAATCTATGACGTCGTCGTCCTCCGATGGTGGACTATGGGTGTTAAGTTTATCCAGGACACCTCTGTAGGTCACGGAGGTGAGAACCGGATAGTCCCTCTTTTCTTCCTTCTTGTCGCGTTTGATGATTTGCTCATTGGGTTCTGCCACCGCTTCACTCAGGGCACGAGCCCAGCCCAACTGAACAACTGAGCGTTTGTCCGGTGTAAACAGCTGGTCCCAATAGGCACCACTTTCTCGAAGGCTGTCCGCAGATCGAGGTCTAGGGTGAAGCCTTGCGTAGGGTCCTGGTAACGGCCCAGACGTGGGAAGAATGGTCCACGGTGTACGTAGATGGCGTTGTCTATGTGGATGAGGTTTCCGTCCAGCTCATCGCTCAACACCCGTTTAAATTTGGTCCAGCCGTCAAGGTGTAGCGTAACTGTATTCGATACGGTCTCAGTGCGCGACCAGCAAACATCTCCACGGTCTTCAGAAATGGTGACTTTATCCTCATAGACGTGTAACCCCACCTGGGGTGTGAGGGGAAGGATGGCTCGTAGGACTGGTGACATAGTTGACCAAATGACGAACGGTGAATGACACACACTCTGACTGTCTCTCGTATTTATGGTCAGGTCCCTTGTTGACATGATTGACCAAATGACGAACGGTGAATGACGCACACTGTGACTGACCCTCGTATATATCGGTTGCACACAAGCGCATCTGTGGAGGCTCTGAAGAGCCGTTCTTTTCTCTCGCTGTAAGACGGAGCTGTCATTACCACAGCGTCAGGGTCAGTAGGGCAAAGACCGTTGTGAGGTCAAAGAGCCGTCGCTGGTTCCGGCGTGAGCGCTCGTGGTCCATAGCCTGGGCATCAAGGATGGCTGTCATAGTCCAGTAGTGGTGGGTGATAGCACACCTCTCCATCGAGTCCACTCTGTCTAGGACCGGCTCTGTGAACTCTTTCAGGATCTGGCGTCGCCCCTCGTTGTCGTCGCCATCTTCAAACATGGACCGAACAACTGCTCGGTAACCCGTGGGTGAATTAACCACGGTCGCATGCTGTAAAATGCGAGTGGCATAGGGATGGGTCTCCGTCATGGCTATGCAACAGTAGGAATGGGGGTGTGAGATCCAGAGGGATGTGTTTTATAGACCAAGTCACACATGCGCGCCTATACGTAGCTCTACGGGTGTAGTCCGTGATAAGTACTATTCTGATTGGTTAGTTCAAAAAGAGAGCAACAACAAAAGCAACAACAACAAAGATTACAGGTCAATCCTTTTATTATCTCCTCCATCACAGCACATCCACGCCGGGGGAACCGCTATGGGTGTGTTTACATGCGGATGTGACGTCATAGTGACGTCATAGGCGAATCAGGCCACCACCCGCGTATCTGAAGTCTCGGGACTACGTTTTATGTCCGCGGAGGCTTCTCCCCGCGACCACATTACCGCCAGACCGCATCACCGCGGAGGAATACATGCCCCAAAGTTAACGTGACCGGAAGTGCCGGAACTATAGCGGCCTTGACCTTTCGTTTGGGTTAAACCATTCTTTGCATAACAACCTTGCACCCATCCCGACTAAAAGTGGTTTGGCCCAAGGTCAAAGGTCAATGAACCGTTAAATGCTGTTTATATACTACTGTGAAGTCATAGTACAAAATATATAGGAAGAGGGAAATGTCCGAAGGGGGAACTGTCTAGAGGGGGAAATGTCCGCGCACCAAAGAACCCAGCCCACAAAGAATCATCAATTGTTATGGCAAATGTATGGAAGCCGGATGCGGCCATCTCGCGTTTTCGCATTTTCGCATCTATAATAGCAACGCGAAAACGTGAAAACGCGAAAGTGTTACTATTATAGATGCGAAAATGCGAAAACGCGAGATGGCCGCATCCGGCTTCCATGATACAAATGGCAACCGCTTTCCGGCGATATTACTCGAGTCCTGGGAAAAGAATGCAGACTCGACCTGCGTTCAAGATTGGACTAAACTGTGTAGTTGGTGGTACTTTGTGGTATAAGATGTGGATAACCATTTTTTTATTATTATTATTTTTTTTTTTCGAATTGCGAAAATTATTAAAATCGATTAATCGGATTAGCGATCAAGTCCGAGTCCAGTTTATGGTTTCCAGTAAATCGATCCGTATTATAGAGACAACCGCCTGGAAAATGTGCGGCGACGGATACCAAGAAAGTGGTTTGGTTGGAAGATTAGGTGAAGATTGTCTGAATAATTATCACTGTGACTGTGAGAACATCAGCGATACAGTATACAGCTGAAAAGAATGATTTCAAATGATTTTGTTTTTGTGTTCTGCAGATTTAGATTTAGGTTATGATCATAAAGTAAGCATCGCTAAATAGTCGAAAACTGCACCCTGTATAACATTTCGCGGCTTTGCAGCTTGTGACACCGGCTTCAGTGAGTGGCAGTATCAGTCACATTCTTAATTACATGGGTAATGTCAATCGACTGCGGTCCAGGTCTATTTTCGTCTCATACTTCGTAACTACAAAAATGACCCTCGAGACTTGCGCATGGTTCACAGTGCTAAGAATCTGAGTAGGCTATATACAAGTGCCAAATTTTAGCCATTTAAGTTTTCATGCCTTCGTTCATTCCTGTCAATGTGCTGTGTGTCAAGTTCACTTTAATCTGTTTACTCAGTCTGCATGTCGGTCCGAAACCATCACGGGCATCAGTCCACGATCACTGACCTGCATATGTTGTTGTTGTCAAACTTGTTTGCAGGGCCTACAACATACAATGGGCTGTACATGTTTATCTGGTAATAAAACTTGGGTATTGATTCCAGCACATAAATGGCCAACATGGGTGATTATATTATGATAATGACAGGACATTGAACTCGGGACTTCAGTAACTTGCATTGGAAGTCTTGCATTTTTGCCACATCCATAATTTCAGTACCAGTATACAATCTATTAGACTAGACCCAGGAATGGAACTGGAACAGACTTAGTTTATGTTACAGCAAGCATAATAAACTGATAGCGAAGAAATACAAGAGTTTCAGAACTAGAGACTAGAACTTTTTGTTCTCAGGCCAGAGTGAACTAAACTCATCCTGGTTCACAATTTTATGCAGTGGCATTAACTTGCACTGTGGTGTTAACTTTTCCACTGGTGTAGCTCGTTCCAGCAGCAAGAGTATAGCTGCTTCTGGCTTTTGCAATTCTGACTAACATGCAAACTGAGAGTACTGCACATATGGCGTAGTGACTGCTATGAAAAACAAATGCATGAAAACTTGGCTATACACAAATCAACAGAGACTGGGAATGCTGACATTTTTCTACTGATATGTCCATCTTTTGGCACTGTTCATGCCATAAAATGCACCAGTATACTAAAAACACAAATACACATGTCATTATCACATGCAGGTAGAGTTGTTGCAGTTGACTGTCGCTGCTTCAGCACTGTGCTTCGCAGGATAGATGAGTACATTTTGCAGCTAGTTTCACAGTTGATTGCTTTTCCTGCTTAAGGTCACATAAAATACATTATGAAGTGGTTATTAATCATAGCATTGAGCATATTTTACCTGAGATATGGTACTGCTAAAACACAAAATTGTGATATCCTAAAGGTCATAAAGAATCACCCCTTTTGAAATTTCACTTTTATTTATCAGCCTATTTTGGATTTTTTTATTTTTAAAACTGGAGTTATTACAACCCTCACAATAAGTCACAGCATTCAGTAATGCCGAGGTAAATGCTGTGGCATAATTAGTTCACCTCAGTAATATTTAACAAGGTGGTAAATAGGAGTTGTTTTCTTGCCACATGATTTTTACTGCGGAGAGTTTTGCTAATTGTGAGGACTGAGTTATTGTCATATATTTATTATTATAATATACTGGTATAGACATATGCCCAGTATATATTGTAGTTTATTTTTTTTCCTGGAATATGTGACTAACAAATAAATAGTCTGTGAGAGCCGAGTAGCTATGGAACTCAGCTCAATAGATTAACTTTTGCATGCATACTTTCACCACTTGCACACAAGGACGAATAGTCAGATCGCAATATGCAACCATTATGACAGAACTATATTAGGGCCAGGTAATCTCTGGGTCAGGTGTAGTTATAACAGCTAACTAGTAGTTCAGACGATAAGCATGGTAAGTGTAATTTGACAATTCGGAGTTGGATTCTCACTGATCGCTAGTTTAAAATTCTTCTCTGAAAACATTAATAAATATTTGAAATCCAGAAAATCTTCCATATTCCATTGATACCCACCCACTTCTTAATGCATTACAAAGCAATCTCCATTTGGTTAATTTTCATAGATCCAAATACATAGCAGTAAATATTTGAATTATCCCATGATTTAATGTTTTGAAATACTATTTACAGGTAATTACAAATTTGTAATGTCCATAGCAATTTGGAGGTGAGTGAAGAGTTATCAGGATGGAGCCATCCCAAGTCTATGCTGCGGTGTTGGTCTTCACTGTGGCTGTATGTTACTACAATTCTCTAGAATGTGGTTTCGTGTTTGATGACATGTCTGCAGTAGTGGAGAACAAGGACTTGCGTCCGCACATATCTGTTGCCAATCTCTTTTGGAATGACTTCTGGGGAACACCCATGCATAAGGTAAATAGTACCGGTAACGAAGAGAAATACTGGCACCAAAGTTTATGGTTATCACTGTCCTTGTTACACATGAAATATTACTGACTGCATGTTGGATGTGAGAGCTCAGTGAATTGGAGCATCCCTATCATGTCATAAGGACTAGATAGATGAGGATGTAGATTAAAGAACTAATGCACTCGTACGGAAAATATGCCTCGAATAACACTTGATTGCGAAGCTGTCAAATTGATAGTAAAATTAAGTAATAACAACAATTGCCTTTATATATGACTGCTTTGGAAATCCGAATTTTATCAACTGCTCAAAAACAAAACAGAAAAGGCAGCTGATTCAGTGTCTGATGTTGCGTTGTGATATTGCGCAGGGATATTTCTAACGTCATATAGCTTTCGATGTCAGGTGTTGTTTTGAAAGCTGTGTGAGTTCTTACGTGACATCACTAGCACCACAGCGCTCTCTGTTTGATATCACATTAGGCAGTGTCTTCAGGTTAATTTTCTGTTTTTTTTTGAGCAGTTAATATAAATCGGCCATCACATAGAAAAATGATTGTTGCAATTAGATTTAAGGTTTCCACTAATTTGACAGCTTTGCACTTGTGTTATTTAATGCATGTTTTCAGATTGACTGTATTAGCTCTTTAAGGATTGGATAGAGGGTTGGAGGAAGATGGACATCAGCTACTGGATAGAGGAGGGTGTAGATTAAAGACTGGATAGAGAAGGGTGTACACAAAGGACTGGCTAGAGGAGGGTGTAGATTAAGGACTGGAAGGGGTGGTTGTACATTAAGGACTGGATAGAGGAGGGTGTACATTATTAAGGACAATAGAGGAGGGTGTAGATTAGGGACTAGATAGAGGAGGGTGCACATTAAGGATGAGAGAGGAGGATGTACATTAAGGACTGCATAGAGGAGGTTGTAGATTAAGGACTAGATAGAAGAGGGTGTAGATTAAGGACAATAGAGGAAGGTGTAGATTAAGGACTGGATAGAGGAGGGTGTAGATTAAGGACTGGATAGTGGAGGGTGTACTTTAAGGACTGGATAGAGGATGGTGCAGATTGATGACTGGATAGAGGAGGGTGTAGATTGGGGAGTGGATAGAGGAGGGTGTACATTTAAGGACTGGATAAAGCAGGGTGAACGTTAAGGACTGGATAGACGAGGATGGACATTAAAGACTGAATAGAGGAGGGTGTATATTAAGGACTGGATAGAGGAGGGTGTACATTAAGGACTGGATAGAGCAGGGTGGACATTAAGGACTGGATAGATGAGGATGGACATTAAGGACTGGATAGAGGAGGGTGTACATTGAGGACTGGATAGAGGATGGTGTAGATTGATGACTGGATAGAGGAGGGTGTAGATTAAGGACTGGATGGAGGAGGGTGTACATTAAGGACTGGATAGAGCAGGGTGAACATTAAGTACTGGATAGATGAGGATGGACATTAAGGACAGGATAGAGGAGGGTGTACATTACGGACTGGTTAGAGGAAGATGCACATTAGCTACTGGATAGAGGAGGGTGTAGATTAAAGACTGGATAGAGAAGGGTGTACACAATGGACTGGCTAGAGGAGGGTGTAGATTAAGGACTGGAAAGGGTGGGTGTACTTTAAGGACGGGAAGAGGAGGGTGTACATTAGGATAGAGGGGGCACATTAAGGACGATAGATGAGGGTGTAGATTAAGGACTGGATAGAGAAGGGTGTACATTAACGATGATAGAGGAGGATGAACATTAAGAACTAGATGAAGGAGAGTGTACATTAAGGACTGAAGAGAGGAGGATATACAATAAGGACAGTAGAGGAGGGTGTAGATTAAGGACTGGACAGATGAGGGTGTAGATTAAGAACTGAATAGAGGAGGGTGTACATTAAGGATTACAGAATAGGGTGTAGAATAAGAACTGGATAGAATACATAAAGGACTGGATGGAGGAGGGTGTAGATTAAGGACTATATAGAGGAGGGTGTACATTAAGGACTTGATAGGGGAGGGTGTAAATTTAAGGACTGGATCGAGGAAGGTGTACATTTAAGCACTGGATTGAGGAGACTATAAATTAGGGATGATAGAGGAGGGTGTACATTAAGGTTTGGATAGAGGGGCGTGAGGATTTAAGGACTGGATAGAGGAGGGTGTACATTAAGATTTGGATAGAGGAGGGTGAGGATTTAAGAACTGGATAGAGGAGGGTGTAGATGCCATAGTTCCTTCCTCTCCATGGACATGATGCATGTTGATTAATCTCACATACATATGTATCCTGATTATGTTAGTTTGGTCACACTCCCGGAGCCACCAGTACATTTCAGGGTGTATGCTCTTGGGTGTGAAAATAACACACACCACAAAGAATTCTCCTATTATAAATGGGTACTCTGTTGAAGTCTGATAGTATCAATATTATCACTGTGATCTATATTGCTCCTGCTACATGTATTTTAGAAATAAAAGACTGTGTACATCTCGCAAATTGTGTTGGGATTTACCATACATACACCATGTCCTTCTACCGTCCTCACTTCTAGGCATTGTTTGTATGTGTTCCTATTGTAACAAGTTGGTAGAATGTAGTAATGAGTAGGATATATACAAGCTGAGATTATAACTTCTGACATTCATCTTGCAGGAGAAGAGCCACAAATCATACCGACCATTGTGTGTGCTGACTTTTCGAATGAACTACGCCTTTCATGAGCTAGAGCCGATGGGATATCATCTGGTCAATGTTGTATTACATGCTGTGGTCTGCATTCTCCTTCTCAGGTATTACATGCTGTGGTCTGCATTCTCCTTGTCAGGTATGGCTATGTGGCTATACCGGGTAATTGGTTACCACTGTTTAGTTAGCGTTATGTGGTCACCAGCTAACTTGTGAAAACAAAATATGTTGAAATATAAGAAAATATTAAAACTCTAACCATATTTTGTTAACCCCGGCAAAAACTCTTTCCGGTATTCTCTATATTGTCTAATTGGCGTTTTTCTAAAATTGTCCTCTTCTGGGAGGAAGAAGGCTAATCACAACTATCCTCCTACCCCCTCAGTTGCCACATTCATGTAATTGTTTCTCTTTCATCTTTTTCAGAATTTATCATATATTTTTGTCAGAGTTTGCCAGTTTCATTGCAGCTCTCATGTTCGCCGTACACCCCATTCATACAGAAGCTGTAAGTATACCATTTCTGCTGAACTGCTTTCCTTTGTGTTAGTTCTGACTTGATCATGTTGGAAGCTAAAAATGTAACTCCAAGTTAAGTACAATGTAGTATTTGTCCCACTTCACTATGAATTGGCTTGAGTGGGACCATAGACTATAGAATTGGGGCCCATCTGCTCGCTTAATCTGTGTATGATTTCAGGGCAATATCATTTGAAAAAGGTAATTGATTTTCACCCCTCGATCAATTTGGCTATCTGGTATTGTCGCCCCCTTGGCCAAACTCGGCCATCTGCCTGTCTATCACATCTTCCTTGTTTCCATCATATCTTAGAAGGACTCCACATAGGCACACCAAACTCACATCACACATGCATATGGTCATGACCCAGAAACCTATATTGAAACTTAACCTGATTGGGTAGAAACTTTGGTGACCATCTTATAAGCAAAATCATTGTCTGTCCATCACATCTTTCTCTTTATCATCATATCTTAAGGGAGACTCTGCTTAGGCATGCCAGACTTGCATGTAATGGTGTTCATTTCGTGTCTACTAGGAACCTCCTTAATCTCCATGATTACCAGAATGTTACTTTTATGTTTTCAGGTGACTGGTGTTGTGGGGCGAGCAGAAATGTTGTCTGCAATATTTTATCTCTCTGCTCTTTGGACATATAGAAAATGCTCTGGCAAAAGGGCAAAAACAGGTATATTTCATATTCATTAAAGAAGGGTTCAAAGGGAAAGTACTTTGGAAGAAGTTTACTTAAAGCTGAACTATGCTTATAAAAGGAACAGCAGAAATGAAATGAACGTGATCTTACCATAGATATCTGGCAACATAGGATGCTGCTGTATTGTTAACTCTTCTGTGTTGGGGTTGAATGAGCCTGGATTAGCCCTGCCTGATGATTAACTGTGATGTGTCAGCTATCCATCCACTCAGGCATTCTTTTCATTGGAGCTTTGAATTCCATGGAGAAAGATTTTTTTTTGTAGTCCATACATATTGCTTTGATCAGTGCAAACAATGCCCAAAGGCAAATCTGTAGATTGTACCAAAAGATTGTTGAAAATAGTATCTTTGCTATTCCTGATCTGAAAAAGCACCCACATATTCAGAAGCAGTGCCTCCATCTGGAAAGCTGCTCTTCCGATATTAAGACACAAAGTCTACCGTGAGGAGATGTGTGACAAGACCTTTACTAACAGAGAAAATAAAATTAACTCTTTCATTTGAAAGGAAAAAGCAATATTGGGATGGTCTTCTCTTTTAAGATGCCATAAATTCTGATGATTTTAACATGGTTGTATTGTCATATTGATGAATTAATATATTGCGTAGTGGACAAATGAACTCCACTTCTGTGTGCAATACTGAGTAATGGTAAAACTTGATTTCACTGCTTCTCTCCCCTGACCAGATTGGCGTTGGCTCTTACTGACAGTGCTGCTGGTAACCATAGCGATGTTGTGTAAAGAGCTTGGTATAACAGTCATCGGTGTTTGCTGTGTGTATGAAGTGTTTATAGCTCAAGAGGTAAAATTCTCAACACATAAACTCTGTCAATGGAAGGCTCAAATCTGCATGATTTTTACTTCATATTTTGTACAACATAAATAAATGCTCTGTGAAATGAAGTGTTCTACTGAAACATATCTATTTGATGAGATAGTCTGGTGTGTTTTTACTTCCCATGTCATCATATGGCATTCGTCATATGGCATTGGCCCTATTTGTAAATGAAGTGAAATGCTGAAGAGCTGTGAAGTTTGTTCTGGCCAAGATTAAGGTGAAAAGGTTACATCTCTTGGTTTTCTGCACAAGGCCCTTTCTTATGCCATTAGTGTAAATGTCATATAAATGTCAATATTGGTTCTCCCAGCATGTCAGTATAATGCTATGCCCACTACGTTCAAAGTCAAGAGATCATTTATACACTGGTGACACAAATCTTCAGAAAATCATGAGCAGTTCATCATGTAAGAACTGTCAAATGGGAATACCACATGGAATAGGCTTGACCCTTTTTATTTCTTATTTGAATGGTTGCCTACATGTAGTCACCTATTGCGCTTGCCTTACAGGACAGAAAGGCCAAAATAAGTGCCTGGATAAGCTCCTTAAATGATAAATATGGGACAAATTGAGAAAGTTGTTATTTTGGTACAAGCTATGTATTACAGCCAGAAATCTGAAGTTTAAAGCATGTTTTCAATTTCTCATCACTTATGAAATTTAGTACTTTTTAGCTATTTCTACTATTTCATTTGCAGATGACATTCACAGACATTCTGGATATATTACAAAGTTTTCTAAGAGGGAAGCCACATATCCCGGCATGGTTGAAGAACTCGATCATACGAGCTGGATTTCTAGTTGGCAGTACACTGATCTTACTGTTAGCCAGAGTCAAAGTGATGGGAGCACAACTTCCAATATTTACCAGGTTAGTACAATATACCCATGAGCAAGTACAGAGAAACCTGTGTAAACTGACCATGCTTGGGATCAGATTATTGTGTCGGTTCTGGTTTATCAAGGTTAAAAAAATCTTGAATTTAACTATTTGGACCCAAGATGGTGTCTGTATTTAGAGGTTGGTCATTTTACCCAGGTGTCGGTATTCACAGGTTTCACTGTACAGTCTATAGTCATGGAAAGCACAACTGAATCATTCCACCAAACTATTAGTTAGGAAGTAGCTGGAACATTGAGATGTCAATTTGATCACTGTGTATGGTCATGACGAATTCCAGATGTTGGTGTCAATAAAGTAGATTCAATCTGAATAAAACAGATCTTTTAAAATACGCTCCCTATTGATATAGATTATACTATATTTGTTTTCTTAACATTTTAATTATGAACCCGTTCAATGCTCTTTCTATATTTCCCACAACATGCCGCAACAGAAAATGTGACTGCACTGCAAGTCTCTGGTGACATTAATACAAAATTATTCTTACTATGGGCAAAATCAAATAATGTGTTATTATTCTCAAATTCATCTTGAATTTTGAGTCCCATTCATCATGCTTGTAGTTTAATACTTGTTTTCTGAATATCAACAGGTTTGATAACCCAGCATCTGTGTCTCCTTTTCCATCACGTCATCTGACATTCAACTACCTGCTGTCCGTCAACAGTTGGCTCCTCCTCTTCCCCTCGGATCTGTGTTGTGATTGGACAATGGGAACTGTCCCTCTTATAAACTCGGTCATAGATCCCAGGAACCTGGCCACTGTTGCGTTTTATGCCACCATGTTTATGCTAATCAAGTATGGTTTATCTGAACAGGGCAGGAGAAACAGAGCTGTGATTATGGTGAGTTAAAGATGGGTACTTAATGATGATGTATATACATGTAACAACAATTGATCATCAGAACCATGAGGATTCAGTCTTTCTGACAACACTGGGAGTGCAATGGACAAAGAGCTGACATGTTATAATGTGACTTCCCCTATTTCTTCCAATTATTCAGACGGCAAAGCCTAACTTCAGGCATCTACGGAGAGAAATTCTGCTAACATTCCACAAATTTCACTGGCTATCTTTTCAGTTCTTGGGATATAAATAACATATCCCTGCCACAATAATTAGCCTCAGTTGACATGAGCATGTTTTTTTTCTGCTTCTAAGTCTAAAAATGCTGTTTTAAAAATTAGAAGAAATAGGGTTTGCTGGATATGAGTCTGGCAAATCGGGGTCCGTGATTACATGATCCAAGGTTGTCTATCACGTGATGAGATCCTCGATGAGCTTGCCTGACAGTCATACTTCAACTGTACAATGTAACTGCTGGAAAATCAGGAACTTTAAACTGATATAGAAACTATTTCATCCTCTGTTAGAATATTTTATCATTAGATTTTAATTCCTAAGTCATGCTGACTGCAGGATTACATAGTTAAGAATCAACCTTGAGCATACTAATGATTTCAAAGATGACTGGCAAGGGAAACTGCTCATTTAAACTTAAACCATATAATATCTTGTAAGGCTACATAATAGTTACCACACACTTACCACTTACACCACCTCTGAGGTCCCATAAACTCCTCTAAATTGATAGTTGTGTCACATACACCACCAGTGGGATCTCCTAAATGCATCTAAACTGTTAGTCATGTTAGCGTGCATGTGTATACAATGAAAATTATCTTTTAACTCTGGTCATTCTCACTGCCATTCTCCAGAGCCTTGCCCTGATGGTGCTACCCTTCATCCCTGCCTCCAATCTGTTCTTTCCTGTGGGATTTGTGGTGGCAGAGAGAATACTCTATACACCAAGCATGGGCTTCTGTATGCTTGTCGCTCTCGGCTTTGAACTACTGTTAGAACATAAAAGGTAAGTACAGGTACCTATATTTGGCTAACCTTAGAACACTGGTAGAATCTCTGCTAAGAATAAATAAACCATTCCATAGTAAAAGTATTCATGATGAGTTTTTGTTTGAGACCATGGACTACTTTTGATTAATTGTGACATATTGAGTGTTGTCCTACATTTTGACTTCATAAAGATGCAGTGTACTTGTTTTGTAACCTTGTTTCACTGTCATTTAGAAGCTGGGAGTTATTAATCAAATGAAAACTTTTGTATGGATAACAACTTCTTATATTTAACAACAGGTGACATTATGCTACAGATTCTAGTAGTGGTTCCTAGCCATATTTTGATGTTTTGAAACTCCCTGTCCCATAGATTATTATAACCTTAAAATTGATTTATTTTGGAGACACAATCTATTGAATGACTTGCTGGTATAATGTTAGAGTTAAATTGTGTTTTCTTCAGGAGTTTGAAGTATTTGCTGTGGACCATTATGGCCTTCTTCCTTGTAACCCATACAATTAAAACTGTGATGAGAAACTCTGAATGGTGAGTATCATTCTCTGGGTCTATAAAATGACCTCTCTAATAAGTAGACTCAAGATGAGGAAAGATTGTTCAAGATCTTGTTATTCTTGATCATACGTTGTATGATGCCCCTTCATTCAACTATTAAATGATACTACATGTACTTAAATCGCCCTGTTGGTCTTCCAAGGATTGACCTGGAGTGTCACAGTGGACACCTCGGGATTGACCTGGAGTGTCACAGTGGACACCTCGGGATTGACCTGGAGTGTCACAGTGGACACCTCGGGATTGACCTGGAGTGTCACAGTGGACACCTCGGGATTGACCTGGAGTGTCACAGTGGACACGTCGGGATTTACCTGGAGTGTCACAGTGGACACCCCGGGATTGACCTGGAGTGTCACAGTGGACACCTCGGGATTGACCTGGAGTGTCACAGTGGACACCCCGGGATTGACCTGGAGTGTCACAGTGGACACTCCGGGATTGACCTGGAGTGTCACAGTGGACATCCCGGGATTGACCTGGAGTGTCACAGTGGACACCCCGGGATTGACCTGGTGTGTCACAGTGGACACCTCGGGATTGACCTGGAGTGTCACAGTGGACATCCCGGGATTGACCTGGAGTGTCACAGTGGACACCCCGGGATTGACCTGGAGTGTCACAGTGGACACCCCGGGATTGACCTGGAGTGTCACAGTGGACACCCCGGGATTGACCTGGAGTGTCACAGTGGACACCCCGGGATTGACCTGGAGTGTCACAGTGGACACCTCAGGATTGACCTGGAGTGTGCAGTGGACACCCCGGGATTGACCTGGAGTGTGCAGTGGACACCTCAGGATTGACCTGGAGTGTCACAGTGGACACTCCGGGATTGACCTGGAGTGTCACAGTGGACACCCGGGATTGACCTGGAGTGTGCAGTGGACACCCGGGATTTGACCTGGAGTGTCACAGTGGACACCCCCGGGATTGACCTGGAGTGTCACAGTGGACACCCCGGGATTGACCTGGAGTGTGCAGTGATGGACACCTCGGGATTGACCTGGAGTGTCACAGTGGACACTCCAGGATTGACCTGGAGTGTCACAGTGGACACCTCGGGATTGAACTGGAATGTCACAGTGGACACCCCGGGATTGACCTGGAGTGTCACAGTGGGCACCCCGGGATTGACCTGGAGTGTCACAGTGGACACCCCGGGATTGACCTGGAGTGTCACAGTGGACACCCCGGGATTGACCTGGAGTGTCACAGTGGACACCCCGGGATTGACCTGGAGTGTCACAGTGGACACTCCAGGATTGACCTGGAGTGTCACAGTGGACACCTCGGGATTGAACTGGAATGTCACAGTGGACACCCCGGGATTTACCTGGAGTGTCACAGTGGGCACCCCGGGATTGACCTGGAGTGTCACAGTGGACACCTCGGGATTGATCTGGAGTGTCACAGTGGACACCCCGGGATTGACCTGGAGTGTCACAGTGGACACCTTGGGATTGACCTGGAGTGTCACAGTGGACACCCCGGGATTGACCTGGAGTGTCACAGTGGACACCCCGGGATTGACCTGGAGTGTCACAGTGGACACCCCGGGATTGACCTGGAGTGTCACAGTGGACACCCCGAGATTGACCTGGAGTGTCACAGTGAACACTCCAGGATTGACCTGGAGTGTCACAGTGGACACCCCGGGATTGACCTGGAGTGTCACAGTGGACACCTCGGGATTGACCTGGAGTGTCACAGTGGACACTCCAGGATTGACCTGGAGTGTCACAGTGGACACCTCGGGATTGAACTGGAATGTCACAGTGGACACCCCGGGATTTACCTGGAGTGTCACAGTGGGCACCCCGGGATTGACCTGGAGTGTCACAGTGGACACCCCGGGATTGACCTGGAGTGTCACAGTGGACACCTCGGGATTGACCTGGAGTGTCACAGTGGACAACTCGGGATTGACCTGGAGTGTCACAGTGGACAACTCGGGATTGACCTGGAGTGTCACAGTGGACACCTCGGGATTGAACTGGAGTGTCACAGTGGACACCCCGGGATTTACCTGGAGTGTCACAGTGGACACCCCGGGATTGACCTGGAGTGTCACAGTGGACAACTCGAGATTGATCTGGAGTGTCACAATGGACATCTTGGGATTGAACTGGAGTGTCACAGTGGACACCCTGGGATTTACCTGGAGTGTAACAGTGGGCACCCCAGGATTGACCTGGAGTTTCACAGTGAACACCCCGGGATTGACCTGCAGTGTCACAGTGGACACCCCAGGATTGACCTGGAGTGTCAAAGTGGACACCCCAGGATTGACCTGGAGTGCCAAAGTGGACACCCCAGGATTGACCTGGATTTGAAAAGAATTAAGTGTCTCAGCTCTTTAGACAGCTTGTCGTAGGAGGTACTCTTGGGGCACTCATAGGATTTCTGGGTGTGAAAGTAATAGGACCCAAACATCATTATTTGACTAAAATATTGTTGAAAGAGAAATTAAATCATATTCACTCCCTTACATCATATATCACTCACTCACTGACTCATTACTTGAACCTAGGACTGATCCTATTCTTGAAGATAATCATAATTCATTCATTAACATTTTAACAAGTTTCCAAAACCTTATTTCTTTTGTTGTAAGATGGAATGACGATCCTGGAAATAAGTTACAAGAGCCTTTTGGACCAATGTTAACCAATGGCAAGACTAATAATGACCAAATATCTCATGTTGGACATGCCTGTATTGAGTTGCTCAATTCTGTTCGCATTTGATGTTTTCCAGGACATCTGAGTTGACCATATTCCAGGCAGCTTTACGAGTGAACAAGCAGAATGCTAAACTGTGGAACAATGTCGGCCATGCTCTGGAGAAAGATGAAATGTATAAAGAGGCCCTGCAATATTTTACTAGAGCAGCTGAGTATGTACGGAGATGTTCTGATTTAGACTACAAGCCACTCCTCTCAACAGCAAATATGTGTAGTTGTATCTAACACACTCTTGTTACATTAATGGTATCAATTTGCCTGCTGAATTTCACAGCATCAATGGTTGAATAAAGATAATCAATGTTCAAGGATCTTAGTGTGAGTACATTCTATAATGCTAATCAAACAGATTAACTATTTAATGTTTGTTTTTCATTTAGTGTCCAACCAGATGACATTGGTGCTCACATCAATGTAGGCAGGACATTTAAAAATCTCAACTTGTCAACTGAAGCAGAAAGGGCCTACCGGAAAGCCCTAGATCTGTTTCCTCCTGTAAAACCAGGTAATTTTATTGCAATATAAACAAGAAAACTTATTGCTGGCAGCAATTTTTTGTAGCTTATAATCTGCATATTACAAGCTGGTTACGTGTGCAACTGATGAATACAGGTCATGATGCACCATTATGGTAAAAAAAAAAAATGTTGATTTGTTTGTTTTCATTGAAGGTTTGATTAATGTAATTCGCGCAACGACCCATCTGAAAATTGTGGTATTAGCCAGGAGTCGAGTGCCTGCTGGGAAAATGCGCACATGATGCGCATGTTGAACTGTCCTCTCGTTGACGCATTAAGTGACTTCACAAAGCTGGATGTAAAAGTTTGCATTGTGGCATTATATGGGACCCATCATCAGGCCACTGCTTCTTTATTGATTTGTGTCATTATAAATTAAGCCGAGATTGACTTCCAGCTGTACACATCATTCTGATCCACTTGTTGTACTGTTTCGAGTTTTTAGTAACTCACAGTCCAGTCTAACACATTTTGCTGCAGATGGTACAGATGGATAACTTGGCCATGTATGATCATCGATTTGGTTTCTCAACCAAAATAAAATAGAAGTAATGAAATTTATTCGATGAATTAATCATAGAAGATATAATATTAATGTGTGAACCACGAACGGGTGATACAGTCCTGTCGGTTTACAATATGAAAGTAGCTGGATCACTCCACAGCACGTCTGGGAACTATGGCTCGAGAAAACCTGTGTTACACATCCAATTTCAAGATGACTGCTCCAATGATAACTGAATTCAGATATCAGACAGCATTGCATCACCAGAAACAAGAGCCTTATGGGCTTCAATATATGTCCTGTGCTGTATGTAGTGTGAATTTGGAGAGCCTACCCATGATCCCTTGGTATATTGCAGTAGCTAGATTTTGATCTTGATAAATAAGGCAAGATAAGTTAAATTGGAGAAGTTTCTAGTCAATCATCAGTTGCATGTGGTATGAATGGGAAGCCTAGATGTAATCCCTCAAATGTTATCACCAATATTAAAATTTGACCTTGATAAACTAGGTCAATGTCATCTGCAATAAGGCTGTAGGTCTGACAGTAATCAGCAAGATGGACACACAGACAACACAACAACATACTTTTGGCCAAATTAGTCACCATCACATCCACATCTTGGAAATGTACTTATGGCATAAACATAACAATTTTCAATGATTTACTGTTTTTTGGCCATAGTGACCTTGACTTTTGATCTCAAAATAAAGAAGATTCCGCTTTGTCTCATGGGTAGCATATACTCCAAGTTCGGTACCAATCCAATCCATGACCTGGAACTGATATGGCACATCTTACAAAAGTTAACAGACAGAAGGATGGATGGATAGAAATCATGATATACATATAACCTTGTCTGTCACCGTGCACATAATAAGTAATGCAATTTTCTCAGGTCAGAAATACACAGCCCGGATTGCTCCCAATCACCTGAATGTGTTCCTTAACCTGGCCTCCCTCATCTCCAAGAATGAGTCCAGACTACAAGAAGCTGACCAGGTGAGGATAACAACAATAGCCATGCTCTAGAATATATGTTTCATTATTCCCTTTGACCTGGTATGTCCTAAATATTTGTACCAAGGGGCGTACGGGCAGCCCTTTGCAAGAGAGTAGTCATAATTTTGACTGATGTAACACCAAGAATTTTATGCATATTGTACATCGAGAATGGATTCACAATAGTCATCTGCCAGGGCTGTAGCCAGAATACATGGATGGGTGGTTCGTTTTCATTTCAGCATGGCATATCAAGGAGTTTGTTTTTGAGAAAAGGGGCTAGGGGTTTCGATTTTGATCTGGAGAGGGCATTTGCAGAGGAAAGGCATACTTTTAAAACTTAAAATGGCACATTTTCCAAAAGGTGGTTCGCCCAAATTCTCTGAACTTAACTTGGCAATGAGCATGTCACAATGTTCTCATCATGATTATTTCCCCCAGACAATAACATGGGCAAATTTGACCAGCTGGAAACTCACCTTTTGCATGTAGACTAATTCTGAATACGTAGTTAGTATCATGAGTATAATTCTGAATTTGTAATGAGCATGTTTATAGTTATACAGAACAGCCATTAGTATGAGAGCTGACTACGTTCAAGCTTACATCAACAGAGGGGACATTCTCTTGAAACTGGGCAGGTAACTGGCATGTCTTCCTTTCAAGCCTTTTGTGTTTCTGTCTTTGCATTATGGTAATCCAGTACTTCAAATAGAAAAAACTAGATTCTAGCCTTTATTGAGAGGAATTAATAGAAAAACTGGGTATGATTTCCTGTTAAAATGACAACAGCGTATGTGGCAAACTCTGTGGCTAAATTACAATTACCATATACATACAGCATATTCTGTGTGATTTTCTGATTTAAAATCTAAAAACTGTATGTGAATTATTAGAGAGATGTCTGGACTGGATGTGCATTACTAACTGTATAGTTTGTTGTACAATATTATACATTAATCCAGAAATTATGGGTCAGCCTATTGCATACCAGCTTACAGTCTAAACACTCTCATAATTCAGTCACTCTATTACATAAAATAACCCCTAGATTCTACTTCTAACTTACTCTAATAAATATGGTTAACAACTCTAATAAATAAAAGTGAGCCATTTTGGCTCAGAAGGACGTCATAGAAGGGTGGCAATTTCTCCAGTCATACAAGGTCATTTGTCTGGATGAATATATCTTACATCCTTTGTTACACAAATCAAACCAGCCTTCCAATAATTCATGGTTCTCTCTTCTCTTTGGTGTCAGAATGTATTTTCACTTCGTTTGACTTCTATTAGTCTCTATATTTATAAATAGTTCACTTTTTAAGCCTCTCTCTCTGTACACAGGCCCGAGGAGGCTCAACAACAGTACGAGTTAGCTGTCCATTATGAGGAAGACAATTCTGATGCCCATTATAATGTAAGCATTCCTCCACTGTAGGATGACCAGCATGCATGAATCTTCATATTTTGTCCCCCCGACGCCCGAAGGGCTAAAGGGAGACTATAGTATTGGGGTCCATCCATCTGTGCGTGTGCACGTAACGTGCATGTGGGAGTCCGTCCCTCCGTCAGTGCGTCCATCCGTCTGACTTCATTTCCATGCAATAATTTTTGAAATGCTGAACGTATTTCAAATTTGGTGTGTGGGTAGCTTGGCTCAAGATCACGCTTCGGATAATTTTCATGCTGATCCGCCTGCAGGTGATGCCACCTTGGGGCAAACTTCAAATTTCATTTCCGGACAATAACTTTTGAGAATCTGAAAGGATTCTTTCCAAATTTGGTATGTGGGTACCTCGGCTCAAGACCTCACTTGAGATTGTTTTTCATACCGATCTGCATGTAGGTGGCGCCACCTGGGGGCTAAGTTCAAATTCCATTTCTGAACAATAACATTTAAAAACCTGATTCTTTCCAAATATGTTGTTGTGTGGGTACCTTGCCCCAAGATCTCTCTTGGAATTTTTTTCACGTCGATCTGCGTATAGGCAGCGCCACCATTGAGTGATTTAAATTTTGTTTCCGGACAATAACTTTTGAAAAACTGAACAGATTCTTCTTGAATTTGGTATGTGAATACCTCGCCTCAAAATCTTGCATTGGATTGTTTTCCACACTGATCCGCCTATCAAGCAGGGTTCTGCTCAGAAATTATTTAGTGCCGGGCACCAGACTCGAGAGGGAGGGAAGTGACTGAGGGGGAGAGTCCGAGAGGGGGTACCCCTGTTCTGGTCTTGGGCAATTATTTGAAATTAACATAGGCATGGTGGGGAATGATGCTCTGTCGAAGCAGTTGAGAAGTAAATGTTTCTAGTCTTAAATGAGACCGGAAACGTGAAATGAAACACAAATTTGAAGTGAGAAAGGTCAAGATCACTGAGATTTGTGGAATACGAGAATCAAATCAGGCATCAGATGCGAGATTCTGGGATTTTGGTAGCCTTCCTCAATACCACCGGCTATAAACAGCGATCAGCATGATCACGAGGCTTTCCGAATATTTTAATTTGCGACAACTCGAACAATTCACGGCAGATGTTCAGGAAGCGTGGACCAGGGAAAACATGGCAGAGCTACCTGAAAATGTATAATGCCGACATATTTTTGCAAGTATCATTAAAGTTGCTGACATTTTTGAGTGCTGGGTGCATCTTTTTTTTTGCTTTACTTCTGGGCGGCCAAAATTAGTGCCGGGTGCTCCTACCCAGCACCGCCCGGTGTGGGCAGAACCCTGAAGTGTCGATCGATCACCACCAGTGGACCAAGTTAAAATTTCATTTCCGGACATTATTCTGAAACCGTGACTGGATTAGGGCAAATTTGGTGATTGTGGGCACCGTGCCACTGAATCTCACCTGGGATTGCTCTCCATGGCAGGTACTAAATGTTACTGCTCCAAGCCAAATCAATTGTTTCAACGTCGGAGAACTCAGGTTTTCATTGGAAAACGACTCTTTTATTCAGTCATTATTACAATTTGCCTTTTTGCTGTTTACTGACATTTTCCATTTTAATTAACTATTTCAACTTTTGGACTTCGTTGTAAACCTTGTTAGCAGGACTACACAAAAACTATTCATCATACACCAATGTAATCTTCTATCTACCTGTTCACATTTTCTAAACGGTTCCTATATTTGGAAGAGGGGGGGGGGGTATAAAGTGAGAATACGTGTTTCTCAAACATTCTATTCAGTATCTTCACTGGAATTGATTCATGTAAATAATTGATAAGTTGTATTCATCTGTTCACGTTCTCTTCCTTGTAGCTTGGTGTTTTACACTTGGAGCAGGGTAAAAAGCAGCTGGCACTGAGATATTTTGAAACAGCTCTTCATCACAACCCTGATCATGAGGTGAGGATAATCATCTTCAGAATAGGAAATATCATTGTACATTTACTTATTAGGTATTGACATTCTTTGTATTTGAATATCTGTGTATGTCCACAAGTAGATATGGCTTTGAGAGATCAACAGAAGTAAATACAACATGCACTGATCCAGACAAAACAATGCAGATCTTTCTGACTTTTCTTAAGGTGTTACATGTCGTCACTGGGTATTACACTCTGCAGCCATTCAACAGAGTTCATGGAAGATAAATCTCACACAGATAAAAACTGTCTGGTATATTTGCACCTCAGCTGACCGGACATTTTCTTTTGCCCAATCTCTGTGAACATGACAAGTGGGCGAATCATTTGTTTCTTTGCGCACAACTAGTAAGATTTTCTGCATCAAAAATTTAGCACAGCCGATCAATGTGTGGCAGTGGCTAATATTCTTGTCAAGGCATATAGCATTTTATCCACTGTTTCTGAAGGGTAGGTACTTAACCATGGTTAATTATAATCACTTCTTTCTCACTATCCACAGTCTTTCACCAATAGAACTTTGTACTGATACACATTGGTGATATCTCACCCCTCATGCCCCTCCTTCAATTATAATATTAGTTATTCAGGTTTTCCCCCCGGTGTATGGAAAGTTACGACCCTCCCTGAAACTCATACACCCTGAGGCGTCAGCCGAAGGGTGTATGAGTTTCAGGGAGGGTCGTAACTTTCCATACACCCGGGGGAAAACCTGAATAACGAATTTATTACCCCTCAAGCCTTTTTATTTCATAGTGAAAATACTGAAAAATGTATATCATTTATAACCAACGTACAAATCCAACGGGCCATTTCGGTTACGAAACTGTCCGCATTTTGCTATTGCACTGTGAGAAAGGCGCGCCACAACAATTTATTTCGATCTGCTTTCATTTGGAAAGCGTCTTTTATTTTTGGAAGAAATGACACCTTTTGGTGAGTTATGTGTCGGAAACTTCAGTGAAAGTAATGCAGTATGACTATTCCATTAAATATTGACGAGTGAGCTAAAGTTATTCCATAAATATTGAGATATGGTCATCTGAACTTTCAAAGCGAGAGGGTCGTTTCCAATCGCACATGACTTGTTTTTTATATACCCCGAGTAGCAAAACGTCACTCGGGGTGTACGGGTTTATACGACCCGACCGTTTAACCAATCACAATCCAGATATTGAATACGAATTTGCTTGTGGGGTAATAATGTTTCATATATTACATAACTACTGATCTCCTCTCTTACAGCAATCTCTCTTCAACTCAGCCATATTAATGCAGGAGCTGGGAGACCCAGCATACAGGCCTCAGGCTTATCAGAGGTAATTATCAAGTCACTATGATTTTTATCCACAATTTATTTCAGTGATCAGTGAGGTACTATTAGAAATGTAAAAGTTCATCGTTACATAGCTCACAATGGACAGCTAATATCTTGTTGAGCAACCCTAGCTATTGGGCACATTTTTGCACAATGAACAATTTGTACTATAGTTCAAGTTAATCCCTGGACAATGCCGTCTTGCCTCGATGGCAGCGGGCTGTGCACTGACACCTGGTTGGTCGCTTGAGCTCCGGTTCGTCAATCCAAGCGATTGTCTTTAACCCAGAATATACTTTTAATCTATGATAACTGGTATACTTTCGACCTGAGGTTGCCAGGGTTATCATAAATGTAAGCTTGTTGGTCCTTTCTTGGAATTGTGGGAATATTTTATCCATATTATCATATTTACACCAGTTATCAATAGATGAAAAACCCGCTCCATGTTATAAACATAGGGGAGAGATCATGAGAACAACCCTGTACACCAATGTCACTGACACTGGGGCAAGACAGCATTGTCCAAGGATTAATGTGGAATCTCCCCATTACAGCTGAATATAGGCTACTGAAGTATTTTTATAGTAACCAAATTATTAGAGACCTTACCATACTGTGTGATGTACCACATATTTCATTAGTGCTGTTTGCTGTAGGTTAATATTTGATTAGCATGTAGAAGAGGTAGACCGTGCCTTTCAACAAATGCCACTATCATTCTAGTTCTGCTAAATGTGGATAAAATGGATATTTTTTTTAATTTTCAGGTTGGAAAAATTGAGAAAGAAAACCCCATCAGATCCAAAAATTTACTTCAACATGGCAATGTTAGCAACAGATGACCGGAAATATGAGCAGGCTGAAATGATGCTTAAACAGGCTATAGAGGTAAGGGTCTTATATCAGAAATGAAGACTTGCTTCAAAAATAACTGTTTAGAAAATTTGTGTTCCGTATTCTACACATTATTCAAGGCTACCTTATCATGGAGTGCCCTGCATGTAGTTTTGCCTTGACTTTGAATAGTGTAGGGTCTTAGAATGCCTTGTAAACATAAACTACTTGCACTTATAGTTAGGCTGAAGAAAATAAATGTCTGGCTTCACAGGCACTGCTGCGTCATTTTGTTTAGTGCTGCGTCAACCCTGATACATATTTCAATCTCATGAACATGATTAAAGGAATGACATGATATACATTCATGAATTTGAGAGTATTTTCATTATTTTAGGATTACACTTCTTAGTATAGAACAAATTCTCTTGCTGAAAATTGGTTGAGTCCTATGCGGGATTCGAACCGGCAACCACCAGTGAAAATGATCGTATAACAGTATTTCTGTGACCCCACACGAGACTCGACCAATTTTCAGCACTAGTATCTGTGCCATGCTAAGATAGTTTAATCCCAAAATAAAATATCACCATACTATCTGCCTAATGTCTAAATCAGCACTATGATGACATGCTTTATAGTGAGGCAAGATGGTACTTTTCAATGTAGTTAAACCAAAAAGTTAGACTGAAAGATGCTTTTGTTTGTCCCCTAATTGTGAAGAGTTGTGAATTATTAGAGATGAATAGTTGGTAGAATCCGCTTTCAAAGTGTGTTTTAAATTGATCAAAGTATCATTCTGGTTCCAGAACAATAAATATTTATCCTTCATCAACAGCTTCAGGGGGATTTTCGAAGTGCTTTGTTCAACTTGGCTCTGCTCCTGAACAATGACCTGAACAGACCCAGAGATGCTCTGCCTCACCTAGAAAAATTACTACAGGTCTGTATTCTCTGGCCTGTTATTTCTCACCCTTTAATCGCCTGTGTCTGTCCATTAAGATTACTGTTATTTGTCTTTTGAGTAGAATTGTATTTGTTCAGGCCTATGTATTACTGAAGTACAGCCTGTCTAGACTCATTGTTGGGACCATTTTGTACCCAGACAATTTCCTGAAAAATAGCCCTTACTGGGTCAGATCAATCATGTGCTCATCCATCCATTTGTTCATGTTGGATTTCCATTGTTTTTCTTTAAGGCACAATTATAGTCTGTTTGTGAAAATCAAATATTTATTTCTCAAATCTACACCTGCTATTGTATTGCCCTTAATCCTCTATTGAGATCCTGCTGTAGACTAAAAAGTTCTCACCCTCTGGAGCCTCAGCCAATAGGTTACACTGCGCCTGCGCCCAAACGCACTTCCCCAAATCCTTTTTCTTCCTACAGCCACAGCGTGTGGACGTGTTTAGAAAGAGAGCTCTGCTAGAATTAGATTTAGTTTTTTTTGTCTATCTTGACAAGGAAATATTCAGTCTAGATTTAGTTTCAACATTGTAAAACAATGCCTAAAACCACCGGGAATATTAAGCGCTGCACATCTTGCAGACAAACTTGGTCACATTTGGACTCACATTCGCTTTGTTTTTCCTGTAAAACGCATTTATGTTATAGGAAAAATACATGCCTTGAGTGTATTTCTTGGTCCGACCAAGCCTGGTACAATTATGCTCAGGCCAGACGGAGTTATTTATTGCAGGCCGCGGTAGACGTGGAGTTGGCACCCATCGACAAGCAACAAGCCGAAATTAATCTCTAAGTTGATAGAAACATCAACGAGGACATGTCAGATATCCCGTCACTTGTTTCACCTGTAATTCCTCCCAGCGGCACCATACATGTCGAAAACCTACCTGGCCAGATGTTATCGGGAGTAACAATTACTCAATCAGTCCCCACAGCCTTGCGGACTACAAAGGCTGACGGAAACAAAGGAAAGAGGACAAAGGGAAAGAGAAAGGCATTGACCACTGAGCCTGACCTACCTTTTGTTATCCAAGAACAACAAAACCTTTCTTCCATGCCTAATGTGTTTTCCATTATTGTTGACACAGCGACCCCTTCCAACATAGCAACTGAACAAACAGCTACCGGGACTCGCACTGTTTCCCCACGAGGTTCGGGCCGTACCACACCTCGACGTTCCCGTAATTCATGTCACCGATCTCGTTCTTCCCGACGCCGATCTCGATCTTCCCGACACCGATCTCGATCTTCCCGACGCCGATCTCGGTCCCCATCGTATACTGATTGGTTCCTGTCCACTGCATCTCGTTTAGTATTTGATCCTTCCATCCGTCGGCCTAAGGGTGAGGTTCTCCTATCTCCCGATCATCAAACCTACCTACGGGGATGTTTTTATACACTGAACAAGTCTAATTGCCATGTCATCGAGGCTTCCGCTTTCTCGTATGCTGCCCTTCTTCAATCTCAGCGCAAGGCAATCTTACGTAACACTAAAGCCGAAGTTCCAGTTTCTGCTCAAAACATCTTGATCGACCAGCCGTTGAATTTCAAGTTTTTGTTCAACAACGCAATTCAATCCATCATGCCTGGTATTCGGGAGGAAAGAACATCTAGACTTCTGGCCGCTGCTTCCCGTCGCACAGCTCCTACCTCGACCGCATCTAACCAGAGGAATCGAGGTTCAGCTCAGAAGACTACTGCACGGGAGAACACTTCGGATAATTTTCGTCCCTTTGCCAAGCCTACAAGTACCCGTGGACATCGACGCGGAGCTTCCAGAGGTAGAGGCAGAGGCAGAGGTGCCTCCAACAAGTGACAGTACTCATTCCTTTCGTCTGCCCGCCTTCCGTCATTTCACTCATCCTACCGTCGGAGGCCGTCTGCAGCATTTCTGGGAAAACTGGCAGCTCATTACAGATGATGTATGGATTCTAAGGACATTAAGAGAGGGATTTCGCTTCACCTTCCAGGACCATCCCATGCTCATACAACACATATAAGGGAAGTGGGAAGAGGTGCCGACATACTGACTGCGTCACATGACTTCACAGAATAGCCTTCTGGTTAACCTATTCTAAAGCACATACCAAGAATCTAACGATTCGTGGTATGTGTTGTATCTCAGGTACGCTTTTATTGTACCTGTTCATGTGGCAACTTGAATGATATGACCACACGGCCCCTAGCACCGGCATAAGCGGTATTAGATACAAATCTAGAGAGCTATGATGGAAATGCTCTGACAATCCCGTCCTGGTCCATCACTGCTACCAGTTCCTTCAGGACACGTTCAGACACTTCTCTCATCCATCACCACACTCATCACAAAAGGTACAGTCAGAGAGTTACCTCAGGCCGAGAACACAGTCGGGTTCTACAGCCGTGTTTTCCTGGTTCCGAAAAAGAATTCCGACCAGATGCGTATGATTATCGACCCGAGATGTCTCAAGAAGCTGTACCTGTCACCACCTCCGCATTTCAAGATGACGTCGATTACATCGATCCGGGCCCGTCTACATCACAGGGATTGGCTGGCCTCCATCGATCTACAAGACGCTTATCTGCACATACCCATTCATCCTCGACACCGTCGATACCTTCGTTTCACAGTCGCCGGTCGATGCTTCGAATGGCAGGTGCTCCCGTTTGGAGTCAACATCGCACCATGGCTTTTCACCCGCATCACAGCACCAGCCATAGCGTTCCTGCATCTACGGGGCATTCACATAGAAGTTTACATAGACGACATTTTCATCTGGGCCCACGACAAGTCTCTACTCAACGCTCAGATCGATTCATTCTACTCATCCTTCAACATCTCGGCTTCATCCCTCATCCTCAGAAGTCAGAGTTGGAACCGGCACAATGCCGTCAATTCATCGGGGCAGTCTTCGACACACTTCAACAGTTGGCACAACCCCCGGAAGACCGATGGACCGAATCTTTTTGACCTCTCCCGCACAACCCCTCAAATCATGACAGAGACTGATAGGTCTACTCACATCCGCACAAGACCTCACTCACTATGGCCGTCTCCAGGTTCGTCCTCCGCAATACCACTTGCAGCAGTATCTTCAAACTTAACTCCTCAAACCACTAGTTCACTACACCGACAGCTGGTTTGGTGGCAGTCCTGTTACAATGTCATGCGGGGAGTACCGTTTGTACAACCAGTTCCTCGATACCATCTCTACACCGATGCGTCCGAGACAGGTTGGGGAGCCCATCTAGACGATCTAGAGATGTCCGGCAGATGATCAATAGCGGATGCCAAACTTCATATCAACCTCTTGGAAATGAAAGCTGTCATATGTGCAGTCCAGCAGTGGAGTCATCTACTGGAGAATTCGTCTCTTCTCATCGCAACAGACAATTCAACTGTCATTGCTCATATCAACAAGATGGGTACCACCGGATCCTACTCAACATTCCGTTTGGTTTGAACCCTGTACGACTGGGCGATGCAACATCACTGCCACAAACGTGCTCATCATGTTCCAGGCCGACTCAATGTATTAGCACATCATGTTCCAGGCCGACTCAATGTATTAGCAGATCGCCTGTCTCGCCCCGACAACTGTACTACAGACGGAATGGCAACTGCATCCAGAGGTCTTCCAACACATCACAAGCATCTGGGAGAACCCTCTGATCGACCTGTTTGCGACGAGGAACAATGCACAGCTTTCCCTATTCGTCAGCCTACGCCATCGATGCTCTATCGATCAGCTGGGACAACTTCCTTGCGTACGCCTACCCACCCAATGCCTTACTGCAGGAAGTACTTCAGAAGATTGTTCAACACGACTGCATCATTCTTCTCGTCGTTTCGTCGACCGTGGTTTCCGACTCTGATTCCTCTACTCACCGCCCCTCCACGTCGCCTACCAGTATGGACCAACCTGTTAAGCCAACCCTGCGGGATAATCCATCACAACCCTCAGTGGCTCAACCTTCACGTCTGCAGATTATCCAGAATACCCTCACAGACCAAGGATTTTCAGCAGAGGTTGCAGAGACGATGGTTTTATCTAACCGACCTTCCACATCACGCGTCTACCAGGCTAAGTGGAAATATTTCGTCTCATGGTGTCAACAGCGAGGCTCCGATCCCGACACTGCCTCTCTTCCTATAGTGGCGGAATTTCTTCTTCACCTGCACCGAGATAAGAAGTACAAAAGCAGCACTATTGAAGGGTACCGATCAGCCTTGGCACGGGTTCTACGGTTATCTGCTGGCATTGACATTAGCCTGGATTCCAATATCTCTGCTCTTCTGCATGCCTGTGCATTACAGTCCCGTCGTTCCCGACAACTATTACCTAAGTGGGACATTGGCGTGGTCCTCAGCGCATTCCTTCGCCCATCCTTTAAACCACTAGAGTCAGCCTCAATGAAAGCTGTTTCCTACAAGACTGCCTTCCTAGCGGCCTTCGCCCTGGCGTCTAGAGTATCTGAGCTTCATGCCTTGGAAGTCAGACTGGTCATGCATATCCTTCCGCCCTGTTCCTGAGTTCATCGCCAAGAATGAGTCTATACGACAAGGACCTTGTGCTCAACGTCTGTATTCCATCCCTGCATTATCAGACTTTGTTCAAGGACTTGATAACGACATCTTACTGTGTCCAGTACGAGCAATACGTCACTACCTCAGCCGCACCGATCCTATTAGATGTTCTCGTCGACAACTACTGCTCTCTCTTCTCCCAAGGGCTACCAAAGACATTACCAAGAATACGGTGGCCTCTTGGTTGAGCAAGACCATTAAATGGACATACGAACTATCCCTCGATGCTCCCCCACTGCTAGCCTCTGCATCTTCTTATGAAATACGAGCCATCGCAACATCATGGCCTTTAGGGAAGAACGTATCGCTGGATGACCTTGTCCAATCCTGTGCTTGGAGTGCCAATTCCACGTTTACAGATTTTTATCTGAGAGACTTGTCAGTACAAACAGACAGCCTGACCATGTTAGGGCCGCTCGTTGCTGCCCAACATGTAGTCACCTAGTCTTCAAAGAAAAGGGGGGGGGGGCAGTACCGATCTCAAGCCGACCGCCAGTCTGCAAGATGGTTAGAGTCACGGCATATCGGTAATCGCCAATACCAGCCAGCTATCAAGACCCCGACACTAGTAAGTACAGTGAATATAAATGTGTTTATTTCTAGGTAAATCTAGTGTCGGACATTCAAGAAATTTCATAGGTTAAGAAATTGGCGATTGGAGCATATCGTTGGTACTCTAGTATTCGGATGCAGAAGTCTTGGTCCTTATACCCTTCTTACCGTTTCACTAGTAATTGCCCCTTAGCCCCTACAGTGCTTTACGCCGAGGGTTACGGACGGGTTCAATTAACGTACCACAACCATGGTCAGTTGGTTCCACTAGTAGACGGGTGCAGAAGCCTCGGTCCTTATACCCTTCTTACTAGAAATTGCCCCTTAGCCCCTACAGTGCTTTACGCCCAGGGTTTACTAACGGGTTCAATTTATGGTACCATGCATCTCTGATCATCTCAGCGGTTACAGCCACACTTCATCAAAGCCGAGGCCCACCTCCTACTGTTGGTAGTGGGCAATACAATAGCAGGTGTAGATTTGAGAAATAAATATTAAACATTTATAAATAATGTTGGTATTTATTATCAAATCAAACCTGCTATTGTCTTGACTGCCCGACCCAGCCTCCCCGCACTCTTCTCGGCCTTGCACGCATCACGCTTATAGGCTCATAGAAGAAAAAGGATTTGGGGAAGTGCGTTTGGGCGCAGGCGCAGTGTAACCTATTGGCTGAGGCTCCAGAGGGTGAGAACTTTTTAGTCTACAGCAGGATCTCAATAGAGGATTAAGGGCAATACAATAGCAGGTTTGATTTGATAATAAATACCAACATTATTTATAAATGTTTAATATTATAATATATTGAATAATATATGTGTTTACATGGTCCGGACAGTTGTCTAATTTGAGTAAAATCAAAGATAACAAATCACTGGTTTGTGTGTAGATTATGGGTTTGGATTAACTAGAATTGTATGTATGAGCATGAATTGATAAGAAAACTTGAACATTTATTGTTTCCCCTGCCAGCACTACCCAGATCATGTGAAGGGTCTCACACTGATGGGTGATATTAATATCAATGTGAAGAAAGATCTCGCTGCAGCTGAACAGGTCAGTTCATCACCAGTTAGTAGTCCACTCTCAATAGTTAATGTGATTGCCGACAAGATAAATAACAAATGATTAACTTTTTTCTCTCAGAACACATAATATATTTTTACATTATACATTTAAGCCTGCCTAAATTGACCATTGTGCCCATTGTTCAGAGAAATTTGTAACTTGGTGTAAATCAGTTTGGTTTGTTTTATTTTCCGAAGAACTACAAGACGATATTGGAGTATGAGCCGTTGAATGTCCAGGCCAGACATAATCTATGTGTAGTCTACGTGGAGAGTGGTGATCTACTCAAGGCTGAGAAGTGTCTGACGGAGGTGTCGTCATTAGCACCACAAGAGGAGTACATTAAAAAACATCTGAGTATCGTCCGAGGCAGGATTTACAAACTACAACAACAGATGAAAGATCAGGCAGGTCAGAAAAACTCGGACATTGATTCCAAGGAATCTGCTCAAAAAACGGTACATCAGTCAGTTACTGGCAAATCCCAACAGGAATCGAAAAAAAGGCCAGAAAGATAGCATGACCGACCTCCCTTGGAGAGGTTTACAGACTATATCAGCTGGGATGAACAGACCAGAGAAACTGGGGAGAGTGACAACTCCATACTAAGTGGACGGAGAAACACTTTGCCATGCTTTGAACGGTGGTGTCACCACAGCGTAGTGAGACATTTATGTTGCTCGTTAGTCATGTGACGAGTGTCAGCATTGAACCCCTCTCAGCAAACTTGAAATCAAATCAATTACTGAGAGAGGCTCATCAATAATGCTGACAAACTGCACATATTAACACAGTATCGAGGGTCGATTGCCTGGATGCTCAGGGCAGTAATATAATTGTTCATTCACCTGGAATGGAGCTTCCAATCTCATTACCATAGTATATTAATCCCAGATTCACACGAAGAGCCAAAGCACAAGACATTCCATTATGCCAGCCTGCACTGCACATATTTTTACTTGATATTTTAAATATTATTAATAATATATGTTACTTTATTCAGATAAGGGATAAATAAAGATATTATATTATAGATGCAGATTAGGGCTTGTTTCGAGAAGCTTGATTATATAACTTGGTTACTTTTTTGAATGGTCGGACAGTGCATTGTGGGCATTTTGGCCATCAATACTTTCACAACTGTGATTACTAGACCACAATGTACCTTGCAGAGGAGGGGGGTGGGGTGGGGTAGGGGTTAATTGAGATACCCTCCACGGTGATGAAGAATGTGCTTCTTTTATGCAAATTAATTTAGCTGATTCCATATGTTATTATTTGTTGCAAGAATTTATCATGTTTATAGCAAGTGCCTTATTGATGTTCACTGTTGAAGATTAATGTTTTACAATATGTTGATTGAATCAGAGGATATATTTTTGGAGTTGTTAACCCTGTCTGAGTGAATTATATTGACATTTTCAGTACAATTTAATTGTATAACTGTTTAAACTTAATAAGTATCATTTAAGTTGAGCTAGATATGTATTTTCTAGTTGAGCTTCAAGCATATCCAATATAATTGAGATTGTATGTTATTAGGGTGGGCTAATATGTGTAGTTTTACGAGTAGAATCCCTCGCTGTAAAGCTATGGAGTAATACTGTTGGTTTTCACACCCGAGTGACTCCAGGTACCAGATGATGTCAGTCATTCACCTATGCTTTATATATGGGGAGATACATGATTTGCCATTCTTCCTATAAAATATTACCAACTATAACACAGCAAAATTTGTACGAAGCAATCAAGTATGATAATTATTTGCTTGATTTTAGCCAGTACAGTCCGTTCAAAACTGTTCTCCTCGGGCCTGAAGACCAGGAGGGTTCAACCCATAAACTGTTCTCCTCCGGCCTGTAGCCAAGGGGGATTCAGCCCCCTAAACTGTTTTCCTCAGGCCTGTAGCCAAGGGAGGTTTATGGACAAAATACGAAACTTTCCATACAAAAGCCCTTTTCAGATGGAAGGCAAACTCCCTATGTGTAACTTTGTCTCAAACAGCGAATCCCCTGATGGGCTGGTTTGAAGTGAAAGCGAACCATCCCTCGAGATGTCTTGGCTCCAAAGGATTGACCTGGGGTGTCGACCTTCACAGCATCATTCACAGTGGTGCACAATTTGTACTCATTCGGATACCTATACACTGTTGGAATATGGTGTTGCCAAATTTCAAATAGATGTTGTTAATGAGAAATTCAAGCAACTCTATTAATAAAGAAATCATATCTCTTTCATGCAGTAGGCCCGAAGAAGCCTAGGAGACCTGTGAGAAGTATCTGGTACTACCCAGAGTGACCACCTAGGACGGCCAGTGACTGGAATCCTGGGGTGTGAAAACTAGCTGTATTACTGCTTATGAGGGAATTGACATTTAGAGCTTAGAGATTTTAGACCCTTGTACATTCCAGATGTATTTATGCAGCGTTGAGCTCCTGTAGTCAAGCAAGATTATTTGTCAGTTCTAAAATTCTCAGCAAATGCACAACTAAATGTGATCATAGCAGTCAACATGTAACATATCAGTCCCATCAACATGACCAAGAGTCTGAGCTACATATCAGTTCTTTCCGAGTTATCTATCTCCACTCTTATATTTACAAACCATTTCATATTCGATAGTTTGCTTCATTTGTTACATAAGGCGTTATTAAGATGCATTTGCCCTGAAATCTGATGGATTCTGCTTGAATATTTCATGGCATAACTGCAAATATTTTGGCAGTTAGTGCTATGGAATATAACATTTATAACAATAATATCACTTCAGAGGGCAATAACAATTTTTTTTAACTTTCTAATACCACCTGTTATAACTGCCAACACAGGCCCTCAAAACAAGAGTTTGGGGGGAGGGGTGGGAGGGGTGGGCGGTGGTATTAGGGTGAAGTGTCGAAATATGGGGTCTTGAATACATAACCCCATGCTTTATATTAAAATACACCGAGGTGTGAAACGCACTTTGGGTGAAACGAGAAATAAACGGGCTTCTTTCTAAATTCTGATTGGTCAGTCTCGACAAGCCTCTGGCAAAGAGGTCACACACTGATCAGCTGACCAATCAGAATTGAGAAAGAAGCCCACCATCATCTCGGGTGAACCGGGATGAACGGACAGCGACGTTGGATTTTGAATCGCCTGGCAAAGGTATAAAATTGCATAAATTTACTAATATGCGGGAATATATAGAGTGACAATAGAAGAATATGCGGATGTATTTTGTGTGGATATGTATAGAGACCCCATATTTCAACACTTCACCCTAATACCACCACCCACACCCTCCAAAACTCTTGAGGGTCTGTGAACTGCAACTAGCTCTCTATGTATCAACCATGCACTTTGATGTTCTGTTGCATTTCAAATGTTCTGTTGTAGTTGATTACATCCTCAAAGGTTTATGGATCTTCGTTTTACTTCACTATATTTAATATTAAACATGTATAAACTCTTCTAGAATCTCGGGGTGTAGTATCCACTTATCTCTCTCATGAAAATGGTCAAGTTTTCCAGAATGACCTTGATAATGTTTTTGTTTACTGCTTATACACTATTATCAGTATAAATGGTATGAGTATTACAATTGTTCCCTCGGTGAACCTGTGGCTTCAAAACTATGCTTGTGGATATCTTGGATAAAATATATAATTTGAGTGCTCTGTAAAGTGTTTATTCAGTTGTTCACATCAGTTCATTGGCAGAAGAATGAATTCTTTAATACAGCATGCGGAGGGTGAATGAATTTGGGTTACATAATGTGCATTTCAAGAGAAAGGATATGGAATGATATGTTTTTGTCACCCTTCCGGGTTGAGATTTTGTTCCTCTCGCCGTATTTTCTTAACATTTAACCACGGGGCGAGATTTAGTTTCGCACGCCATATTTTTCTGAGGCACAATCGAGGGAAGAAAATCTGATGTGCGCTAGGATGAGATTTATCTGAGGGACAGTGTATTACTCCGCAAACAAAGGACCCCGTGCATCAGATTATAAATTCGTCCCTCAGCATGTGCATTTGTTGGAAAGATTTAACATGGAAATCTCTCAAACTTGTACCAGACTAAACACCTCAACAAGAGAAAGTTCCTGCCTAAATATTGGCTAATATTTTTCAAGATATAATATGTGATTGAAGTTCTCACAGCTGTTTGATAAGAGCAACAATCAGTGAAATACAGACAGCAAGAGACACGTTTTGAAATGGGTCAGTATTGCATTCAGTGCATGCTCATGCAAACATACCACCACCTATGGCGTAATCATTTCATCGATTGTTCTCCTGGTTAAAATGCTCTGCAAAAAATAAAATTACAATATTACAATCGCATACATATCTTAGAATATAGTAGCCCAATATTCAGGGGGGCAAAGTACTTTTGTTGAGGGGTTTAGTTGATTATGCTCGAGTGCCAATGGTACATTACATCAGAACTGAGGGTGAACGCAACGTTAAACCTTAATTCTCTCTCTCTCTCTCAGAACTGATGGTGAAAAGTTCAACTTCATAAATTTCATCTCACCGATAGCAAGTGCACATCTTCACAGCATGTGTAATAAGCCCGTCCAGTTTGAAGAACATCCAGTAAAAATAGCCCAATGGGCTCTAATGCCCCTCGGACAAAAGTTATTGTCTACACTCGGCAATCATGCATTGCATAAGATATATAGTATTGGAACTTTGACAACATCATGTAGTTTAACAAAATGTGATCTGATAGGTTTACCTGTAGTTCTTTCATTTTAGAAATACATAGGACATGGAGTCAGATCAGCTTTTTCCAAGGCCTTATTGATGGGAAAAAATTGCGCTGAGGTTCTGGTACAGCATGACCAAATTCTTAGCTCTAAATATAGACCTGCTCTTCAAAAAAGCTCAAAATCAAATTAAGTAATTTGAAACAAAGATCACTGTCATTCATCTTCAACAATTTTCTGGTCTATTCTAACTTAATTGCATATGGAACATGAATTCCAAGATAGACTTAACATATAGAATTTGACCTTTAGAAAATAGGTCAAGGTCGGTGATATTCAATAGACTTCAGGTCCAGGCATATGTGGTATAAATTTGGACAATGTTGATATTATCCTTCATAAATATTGTACTAAATAGAATCTGACCTGGATAAAATGTGTCAAGGTCAGTCAACTTCAGCACGCATTTGGGACATCGTCAAATGTATACATAGTATAAATTTGGACAACCTAGCTATAGTTTTTACTATCATAATAAACAGTATATGACCTTGAAAATATAGGTCAAGATCAGTCAATCGGGACAGGCTTCTAGTAAATCACAAGTTGCTTATGTAATATGAATTTGGAGACCCTAGATTTAATTCTTCAAAAAATATAGCAAATACTAGAATTTGACCTTGATAAAATCAGTCATATTCAGCACACCTCTGGTCCATCGCCAGATGTATACATAGTATTAATTTGGAAAGCCTAGATATATTTCTTCATGTTATATCATAATGAACAGTATATGACCTTATAAAAAAAATAGGTCAAGGTCAGTCAACTGGGATAGGATTCTAGTAAATCACAAGTTGCATATGCAATATGAATTTGGAGACCCTAGATTTAATTCTTCAACTAGAGCCTTAGGCACTGAAACGGGGCTATTTAAATGTAAAATAGGCTGTTGGAATAATTCCACTAACTCTTTGATGTTCAGTTCCATGGCGAAGAGCCATACAATTTGTAGTGTCACATATTTCTCTCAATAAATATCTATAGTGCATTAGTGTAATTGTACACATATATATATATATATTTAAACATGAGGCAGCACCTAAAAGGTGCAACAACCCCTCAGCCAGACAGTTTTAGTCAGTGTATATTGGTACACAATGAATGAAAAATGCATATGTAAAAGCCTGAAAGATTTGGTTGAATGCAGAAGATGCTTTAGCAGTGGCTTGTAAAAGATTACAATATGATAAATTCAGTGTGGGATGTTAGATGCATTGAACGATTATAATAAATATTTTGACATAGCATGTGCGAAAAATATGGCGGAAGAACAGAAATATTCTGAACAAAAACAAAAGGCTTAAAGCCATTTTGGCTTTGAACCCTAATAATAATCTAAACAATAATAAAAGTCTTTGATAGCAATAACTGTATGAATCCCTGTGTACCAGTTGATTTTCTGTCTCTTTCCATCTGTGATCAAGCAGAGGATGAGGATGGGTGGATGGCAATCCAAACAGCCTTGTGATATGAATAATATGTTTCATGGACACCAAATTGTATATCTGTGAGTTTGAAATTGGTGAAAATCTGGTCAATGGTTGTCCTAAGATCTGTGGTTGGGGTGTGGATTAAGGGAAAGAGCCCATGGATGCTCTTGGAAGAGGTCGTTTATCTTGGTTGTTTCAGCCGAGTCGACAGCGAAGTCATTGTTGAAGTCTCCAAGTATGACAACATTAGTCGCTGAACAGTGGCTCCTTAGTGATGTAGAAAGTCCGCCCAATCAGAGAAACCAGTTCTGTCATTCATCGTAAGTTTCTTGATGCACTGATGATGTATATCAAATTTTACATCGAGCACTTGAACGGTATCAGGGAGAGATCATTAATGATTTTGCATAAATTAAAGATGGCCGCCTATCCTTCCGGTCATTCAGAGGAACTGATCTTCATTGCGAGTGTCTTGATACATCGATGCTGTATACCATGTTTCATATAGAACACTTAAATGGTATCCGAGATATATATCATTAAAGATTTTGCATAAATTAAAGATGGCCACCAAGATTTCCACCCAATCAGAGAAACCAGTTCTGTCATTCATCATAAGTCTCTTGCTGCATCGATGATGTTTATCAAATTTTATATCGAGCACTTAAACGGTATCAGAGATAGAGATCATTAATGATTTTGCATAAATTAAAAATGGCCGGCCATCCTTCCCGCCTCTCAGAAGAATTGATGTGGTTATTCAGTGCAAGTCAAGTCTCTTGATACATCGATGCTGTATACCAAGTTTCGTATAGAACACTTCAATGGTATCAAAGAAATACATCATTAAAGATTCTGCATAAATTAAAGATGGCCGCCAAGGCTTTCACCTAATCAGGAAAACTGGTTCCGTCATTCCTTCGAAATTTCTTGATGTATCGATAATCTCTACAAAGTTTCACACTGAACAGCAAAATGGTTTCCGAGATACACAAGATTAATGGTTTCGCATAAATTAAAGATGGCCGCCAAAGTTTCCACCCAATCGGGTCCAGATTCAATAGGGTTCTGAGTATTGAGCGTATGGATGTGCACGGCAAGTTTGGTGTGCCTAGGGTAAGTCGTTCTAAAGAAAGCTTGGTAACAAGAAGTTTCGTATAGAACACTTCAATGGTATCAAAGAAATACATCATTAAAGATTCTGCATAAATTAAAGATGGCCACCAAGGCTTTCACCTAATCAGGAAAACTGGTTTGGTCATTCCTTCAAAGTTTCTTGATGTATCGATAATCTCTACAAAGTTTCACACTGAACAGCAAAATGGCTTCCGAGATACACAAGATTCATGGTTTCGCATAAATTAAAGATGGCCGCCAAAGTTTCCACCCAATCGGGTCCAGATTCAGTAGGGTTCTGGGTCATGAGCATATGGATGTGCACGGCAAGTTTGGTGTGCCTAGGGTAAGTCATTCTAAAAAAAGCTTGGTAACAAGAAAGCTGTGATGGTTTCGCATAAATTAAAGATGGCCGCCAAAGTTTCCAACCAATCGGGTCCAGATTCAATAGGCTTGCCTTGTGGTTGACCACCCAACAATTCTGTATACCAAATTTGAAGTCTCTAGAAGCAACGGTTCGGTTTCTAGATCGATCACAAGAATTGTTGACGACCGGACGTACATGCCAACGACAAGACCCCGCAGCCTAATAGGCTGAGGGGTAAAAAATAACTTGTGACTGATGGGACAGACATTTATTATGAAACCAACCTGATGAAATGATAAATAATGTCTTCTCTGCATGTTACCAATATTTGTAAAATATTTTTACTTTTTCAGATTATAGAAAGCATATCCTTCAGCAGTAAATGACAAAAGATGAATATTGAGATACAATGTAAAATCCTCATGATTAGATGGACTGGGTCTATCCTTTCATGGCATCATATTATTTACATGTACCTCCACCTGCCACCCCTAGTTTGGTTTCTTACAATGGTTGAATGCAGACTTGTATATGCAGCTTACTGCTATCTAAACATAATGACTTGGACTTTGACCCTATCAATTACATATAAGTGAATCAAGCCATTGACCTAGGTCATGCATGTCTCAATGTTAAAATGATATAGAGGGTCTGGTGGAGGGCATGTTTGTGTGGTAGCCTTAAGTTACATACCCTGTATACAATTTCTGCAAGAATGGAAGCCTAGTAAATTAGAATTTCTTGCCAACATGGCAAACATACAAGTCTGCCTTGAACTATTTTCTTCTGTATACGTTAAGTGTTCTAATAAAGTTTTTATCAACCAGCAATTTATGACATCCTTTCAGGAAAACACTCTAAGTCAACCTCTGAATAGTATCCATTTTGTATTCATACTTTAAAGCAGGAAATCTCTGTGAAAATGACATATGAACATATATAAGAATAGCAGAAAATATTTAACTTCACTAATATAGACCAGGTGAAACAAAATCTAGCCAAAATAGTTGACCAAACTATCTGCAGTAGCTGAATAACTTGAGGACTTTTTTCTTCTGCTCTTCCTCTCAAAGCCTAAAGCAGTTAAATAAACAACCAGTCACCCTGGCAACCGTACCAAATGTGCTCAAGTTTTTCCTGACTACAATACAGGACCATTAGTCCCTACGGGTCTACATAGCCCCGTAAAAAAAAATATAGCAAATACTAGAATTTGACCTTGATAAAATAGGCCAAGGTCAGTCATCTTCAGCACACATTTGGACCATTGCCAAATGTATACATAATATAAATTTGGAAAACCTAGCTACATTTCTTCATGTTATATCAGAACAGTATATGACCTTGAAAAAATAGGTCAAGGTCAGTCAACTGGGATAGGGTTCAAGTCAATCATTAGTTGCATATATGTAATATGAATTTGGAGACCCTAGATTTAATCCTTCAGAAAATATAGCAAATATTAGAATTTTACCTTGATAAAATAGGTCATCTTCAGCACACATTTGGATCATCGCCAAATGTATACATAGTATAAATTTGGAAAATCTACCTATAGTTCATGTTATCAGTATATGACCTTGAAAAAATAGGTTAAAGTCAACTGGGATAGGCTTCTAGTCAATCATTAGTTGCATGTAATATGAATTTGGAGACCCTAGTTTTAATCCTTCAAAAAATATAGCAAATACTAGAATTTGACCTTGATAAAATCGGTCATCTTCAGCACACCTCTGGACCAGGGTGAGTGAATAGAATTTAACGTCGCTTTCAACAATATTTCAGCTGTATCATGACGAACCAACTAAGCACCACCCAGCTCAGTTGTGTTCCTGAACCCATCCAACCACCCGCCACCTCTGGACCATTGCCAGATGTATACATAGTATTAATTTGAAGACCCTAGCTATATTTCTTCATATTTTATCATAATAAACAGTATAGGTAACTCAACTAGGAGGCTTCCAGCCAATCATCAATATGAATTTGGAGACCCTAGCTTTAATCCTAGCTTTAATCCTCTAAATATAGCAAATACTAAAATTTGACTTTGAAAAAAAAAATAGGTCAAGATCAGTCATTTTCAATAGGCTTCTGACCCTTCACCTGATGCATATGTGGTATGAATATACCATGCCTGGCTATAACTCTTCTGTAGATATCTTGTCCACAGACGGACGGACACACAGAGGACGCGGACGACAATACCCTTCGAGCAAAATTTGCCCGAGTGGTAAAAATTGTAGCACCAGTGGATTATACAATTTAGGTGGGGATCCATATCACACGTTTGGCCGGACAGCCAATCGGACGTTGACAATCTATGGTAATTCATGGTGTATAACATGGTATAATGGAGAGGTCAAGGCTTCAATTCATGTTGGTCTCTGCTTCTCTCCAGAATGAGTCCATGAGATGAAGAACACAAGTGAAGCTGAAATTCTGTACAACATATCCTTTTAGGAGTATTTATTGATAACTGATCCATACAAAATAAATGGGAGACCAAAAGAATGCAATTTGTCGACACCTTTTTTTAATCAGTGTAAAACCAGCCAACATGAAATCCACTGTATTCCATATGTCTGAAGATGATTGTTGATGAATGTAGACTCGTTGTTTGTACATGAATTTAGTTGGCTCACTGACCTAGACAAAATACATTCCAGTTTTCAGGACCTCCGGGAAGAGCAGGCTTGGCCTGATGGAGTATTCCTGGTTAAATATTGGTAAAATAAATAAATTTTCTAAATTCCATGAATTTCTACTGATCAGGTAGCATTAGATTATGTTGGGAGGATTAAGGTCCAATATCCAAGCTGACATATTAAATGATAATTTTGCAAAGTAGTGACCAGTATATTACTTTGTCATACCTGGAATATTAAAATGGATTAATTTGACGAATCATTCCCTGGTTTGAAATCAAAATAATTCCATAGATTTCACGATGTGATCAAGATTGATATTGTACAAAGTTATGAACATGGATGATTGCATGGTCAATGCCGAACAAACACTGGTGTAGATTTGAACAAACACCGGTGGGATCCTGACTGGTGTAGATTTGAACAAACACCGGTGGGATCCTTACTGGTGTAGATTTGAACAAACACCGGTGGGATCCTGACTGGTGTAGATTTGAACAAACACCGGTGGGATCCCGACTGGTGTAGATTTGAACAAACACCGGTGGGATCCTGACTGGTGTAGATTTGAACAAACACCGGTGGGATCCTGACTGGTGTAGATTTGAACAAACACCGGTGGGATCCTGACTGGTGTAGATTTGAACAAACACCGGTGGGATCCTGACTGGTGTAGATTTGAACAAACACCGGTGGGATCCGGACTGGTGTAGATTTGAACAAACACCGGTGGGATCCTTACTAGTGTAGATTTGAACATGAATTGCAGGCAAGCACCTAAAAGGTGCGTGGACCCCTCAGCCTGTTTTTTTTAGTAAAGTAGGATCAGGGCTGCATCTAGAGCCAATTTAGTTTCGGAAAACATATGGGTGCCCAAAACTCAAAAGAAACAAAAAACGAAAGTGTTGTTGTTGTTCAATTTTGAAAGGATTTCTGAAGGAAATACTAGAAAAAGCCCCTAGGATCCTCAATATCGATCCTATTGCATAGCTGGGTATTGAATTTCATGTTAATAAACCTCTGTTTTGGGAGTGATCACAGGCTATTTGTGCCGAAATTCACTTACAAAAATTGGACCCTCAATAATGAATAACGAAAAGGAAATGGGAGTTTGGGATCGGAACCTGCAAAAAAATCCCTGGACACCGTATAAAACAGATATAGGTTTCACGCGAGTGGTGTGCTGGGAATACAGCATGCAAGAAAGTGTAGCTTTATCGGTGGCAATTTATGCATTGCACAAGTGTGATTTAGTAAACACACTGATTGACATAGGCCCACCCTTATCATTAGGGGGGGGGGGGCATAAACTCCAGGTATGCAAACTGGTTCAAAATTGCCCAGAGTCAGGCTAAAAATGGGCTCTCCTAATCACTCGTTTGAAATAATTTCCAAGGTACAGTAACATGTTTGGTGACAAAAATTGATAAAAATGTTGCACCAGTTAAATGTGTGGACACAAATATGGTTCATGCAAAAGTTTTAGGATAAAACATATGATGTAGAATAGAATAATTTAATAGCAAAATTAAAGAAAATTGTTGTCCTTCATTCAATGAGAATCTTCCTTGTATCAGGGAACCTTCAAAATTCACAATGAAACATGCAACCAACGGTTCCCGATGGGCATAGATAACAGTGCAAAAGCTAAGCCATCAATAAATAATAAAAAAAATCATGAAATAATTATAACCATGTGAAAATCTAATCATTTCATCAGTCAACATTCAGGAAGCTCTCACCAAAGTTTGGTCAGGCCCGACTTGATAGATCTACAGATATTCAGCGGACAAGAACATGTTGATGGGCATAGATAACAGTGCAAAAGCTGAGCCATCAATAAATAATAAAAAATAATAATTAAAAATCATGAAATCATCATAGCCACCTGAAAATCTAATCATTTCATCAGTCAACATTCAGGAAGCTCTCACCAAAGTTTGGTCGGGCCCGACTTCATAGATCTGCAGATATTCAGCGGACAAGAACATGTTGACGGACGGACGCCAGGACGGACGCTAGGACGGATGGACGTACGTACATGGCAACGACAAGACCCCACAGCCCTATGGGCTGAGAGGTAACAAACACTGGTGGGATCCTTACTGGTGTAGATTTGAACAAACACCGGTGGGATCCTTACTGGTGTAGATTTGAACAAACACCCGTGGGATCCTTACTGGTGTAGATTTGAACAAACACCGGTGGGATCCTTACTGGTGTAGATTTGAACAAACACCGGTGGGATTCTTAGTGGTGTAGATTTGAACAAACACCGGTGGGATCCTTACTGGTGTAGATTTGAACAAACACCGGTGGGATCCTTACTGGTGTAGATTTATCAGCCTAATTTCCTTCCACTAATAAACAAATCAGATCTGTCAGTCTTTGCCATGTGTATATATACTGCCTCGAATAACAAGTACATGCATACCAGTAAGTAAATACAAGACAGTTTATTATACGGACTAATAATAAGCACTATAAATATGGTATGCATTTGGGGGAAAAAACAATTCGTTTGTCCACAAAATAGCTACTCTAAAATCAAGAATGTTTGAAACAGCATAAACAATCGCAGTCAGCACAATAATAAATTAGCATGATTAATACTTTAAAGTTACACACAAGGGACAAAAAAGACATCAGAACAAAATGCAATGCCCTTTAAGTTAAAACTGATAGGCAATATTGAACTTGGGTTAACATCATCAAATATCAACCAGGAATATACATATGACAATTATACTGATATAACTTAGGAATATTCACCCCACATGATTTATCTCCAGTATTTCATGTAACATACAGGATTCCTACAATCGGCCTTCATTAAATACCAGCACCCTTTACTGTCTACCCATTCTCAAAAACCTTTCCCTTTGTATGGTATTTCTAAATGGTCAAATACTGACTCAGATGAAATTTAGTTAATTTCCTTCTCAAAATTTGACACAAAAACATACCGGATGAACAGTTCATTGAGATTGTCGAGTCAGTTTGAAAAAAACAAGGTTATTCTATGGATAACTTCTTTTATTGCTCAGGTGTCAAAGTTTCATTTGTGTTGAGAAAATAGGTATCTCCAACGAAAGATCAAAACCTGAGCAACACAAAGTTATACACAGACTTCTATAATATGCCTATCAAAGAGATCAGTTTGATAGGTCAATTTTCCAAGGCCTGGAAAATGGATGTGTATGAAAAACTGCCCATAAATCATGTCAATGCTTCAGGAATTTTGAGGGTTTTTACCATCAGAATAATCCATCATCTTGTAGTTTGAAATATGTTTACTTCACAAATAATTGCAGTAGCCTGGCACTGACATAATAATGAACAGAAGTGAGGCTCCAGCATAATATTGTTCTGGTGAGTGAGTGAGTGAATAGAATTTAACGTCGCTTTCAACAGTAGTTCAGCTATATCACAACGAACCAACTATTAAAGCACCACCCAGCTCAGTTGTGTTCCTGCTACTTCAAAGAAGAAATCTTTGAAGCAGCATGAAACCAGACACCCTCCATCCACCCTATAAAACACTGAGGACAGCGCACAAGACACAGACAGGACGCTCACATGGTGAAATAAAGACAAGTGTTATTACAGTGCTAGACATCATAATATTGTTGTGAATATGGTGAAATATGATGTATCCAGACAATCATGACTGATGTGCAAGTACTAATTAACAATGGCTATAAATGCATTCTTTTCAAAATAGGGGGGAAAAACAGGTAAAGTCATTTATGCTATTAATTGGATGAAATAACTGTTTGGCAATGTGAGAATTATACTAAATTAATACTACAGATTATTCACTTTTAAACATGTTAAAATTCACTCGCCTGTATGCCAGTTCTATACAAATGATTCGTGTGTAAATTATCATCCAAAATTAATAAGACCATGGTCCCTGCCAGTAATGAAGATTTCTCTCACATCCATCCACAATGATACAGTGCAGTGCCAATTAAAATAAAACAGATCAGTCTTGCAAATGAGAACAAACACCCGATTTACTCCTGGTTCGAGAATAAACACCTGATTCACTCCTGGTTTGAGAACAAACCCCTGATTTACTCCTGGTTTGAGAACAAACACTCGATTTACTCCTGATTTGAGAACAAACACCTGATTTACTCCTGGTTTGAGAAAAAACACCAGATTTACTCCTCGTTTGAGAAAAACACTCGATTTACTCCTGATTTAAGAACAAACACCTGATTTACTCCTGGTTTGAGAACAAACACCTGATTTACTCCTGATTTAAGAACAAACACCTGATTTACTCCTGGTTTGAGAACAAACACCAGATTTACTCCTTCTTGAGACCAAACACCAGATTTACTCCTGATTTGAGAACAAACACTTGATCTACTCATTTGAGAACAAAATACCTGACCTATCAAAAAAAAACAAATGTGAAACATTATGCTGATTTATACAGAAATGATATCTTCGGCTTTTACATCTATTTCCATGTTTTAGCACCTGCAGACAATATTTACATTTGTTACCATGGTTTTAGCACCTGCAGAGACAATATTTACATCTGTTATCATGGATATTAGCACCTGCGGTAACGAGAATGCTAAAACATTCATTGACATGCAAATAACAGTTGGCCTATGGCCAGTGCAGTTCTTATACATGTACTGCAAATACTTTAATGTCCATACATCAATACACACTGGGTTTGATATGGCACATGTAAAATATTTTATATTTAAATTAAATATTTTTAAATTATTCTAATTCATTCAAATGAATATCAACAAATCATAGGCAATACTAGATTCCAGTTCATTAATTTAAACCCTGTGGAGAAAAAAAATGATGTCCCCGATTCTCCAAAACTTCAATGCAAGTTTCTTGACTTAGATTCATATATTATCGGCCCTTTCAGGCAGGCAAAATGTGAAGAATAAAAAAAAGTCAAAATGAACACTTTCAATAAAGGCTTCACAATAAAAACAGAGTGATAATATTATGTAAGGTTCATTGATGGATTGGTATTGTATATCGAAGACATTCCCCCACATATCACGTACCATGTAGATATTCCCCCACATATCACGTACCATGTAGATATTCCCCCACATATCACGTACCATGTAGATATTCCCCACATATCACGTACCATGTAGATATTCCCCCACATATCACGTACCATGAAGACATTCCCCCACATATCACGTACCATGTAGACATTCCCCCACATATCACGTACCATGTAGACATTCCCCCACATATCACGTACCATGTAGATATTTCTGAGAGCATTGCTCCTGGCTTGCCATACCAAGTCTGAGACAAGGAGATCATCAAATCACACGACAGATGAGCAATATTCAATGAAATATGTTCTATCATAGAGATGCAGCATCCTTCCTGATTGACTAAATTCTTTGATCAATAGCCTATCACAACTTGGCAGGTGTCCATATCTCGTTTAACGCAAATGTCCACAGCCACCCTCAACTCAGTGGGATAATTTACAGGCCTTCAAGTGGCTCACAGTGAAAATATAGGAGAAAATATAGGAGGAAATTTGCAAAAATATAGGAGAAATATAGGAATTTTCTGAATAAAATATAGGAAAATATAGGAAATAAAGGCGGATAAGACAGGTCTGTACTACATGTACATTGTATGTTCCAAACTTGGTAGTTTTGTGGTGTTGAATCAAATTACTTTCGCTTAATGCGGTCATAGTGGTGGTCTTTCAGGTGACCTGTTCTGTTGTTTGATTCAGCATGGAGAGATTGGAATGTTTTTTCATTTGCCGAGCGAAGCGAGGCGAAAAAAAATGTCTGAAATGTATTTCCGCGCGTCAGTTTGACTCATTACAGAGCATTGATGAAAGTTTTCATGAGAAAAAGTCAAAATATAGGAAATATAGGAGGTTTTGAGTAAAATATAGGAACGACTCAAAAATATAGGAAAATATAGGAAATATAGGAGGCACTTGAAGGCCTGAATTTAATGCAAATGTCCACAGTCACCCTAAACTCCTTATCTCGTTTGACGCAAATGTCCACAGTCACCCACAACTGTCACTCTCAACTCTGTGGGATGGCTTAATGCAAATGTCCACAGTCACCCTAAACTCCATGGGATTGTTCAATGCCAATGCCCACAGTCACCCTCAACTTGATGGGATTATTCAACAACATTGTCCTCAGTCACCCTCAACTCTATGGAATGGTTAAATACAAATGTCCAGTCACCCACAACTCTATGGGGTTGTTTAACACCCATGTCCAGTCACCTACAACTCTATGGGATTGTTAAACACCAATGTCCACAGTCACCCTCAACTCTATGGGATTGTTTAATGTCAATGTCCAGTCACCCTAAACTTTATGGGATTGTTTAACGCCATTGTCCACAGCCATCCTCAACTCTTTGGGATTTTTCAATAACAATGTCCACAGTCAGCCTCAACTCTATGGGATTGCTTAACACCAATGTCCACAGTCACCCTCAACTCTATGGGATTGCTCAACGCCAATGTCCACAGTCACCCTCAATTCTATGGAATTGTTTAACACCAATGTCCACATTCACCCTCAAATCTATGGGACTCTTTAATGCAAATGTCCACAGTCAACCTCAACTTCATTGGATATATCAACGCCAATGTCATGAATGTCCAGTCACCCTCAACCCCATGGGATATAAGCCTTCCCTTCATATGACTGCTCTGGTGCAATACACTATCGCTGGAGAACAAAATCTGCCTTTCGGGGCTGCGTTTAGTGGTGTTGTACAAAAGAATAGCCCAATTAAAATGATGCCTTCTTCCTTTCAGATAATCCTAGTGTTTCTGCATACACTTGATCACAATCTGCTTTGCACTTTCCCAAATACTTCTATATTCACAGTTGAAATGATGATCACAGGTGTGACGGACATGCATTCATGAGAAATGTTTGGTCAAATCTCTCATGCAATGCTAATACTGCTTCAGTCCACTTCAGAGATGAATTATAGCACGAACTCGGGTCACCACTAACACTGCACCTTGACATTCTGGAGTACATGTACCTCTATAGCTGAGGTTAAGGTCACAGAATCTCGGTCAGTATCTGCTGACAGTACCAATACAACGATCTGATAACAATTTTATAAGACTGAACAGAAGACCTTCCTCAGGTTAAGAAAACGTTGAGTAACACATCTGTTCTGTCCTGGTACTAGCAGATCCCAGATCACCTTGTACGCTGCAAAAAAACAAAATAATGACCCAAATCAGCTATTTACAACCATTGTTAGGTTAGAAATACAAGATGAAGTTATCCCATTATAACTGGATGATTTAATTATATCTCATCGAAAAACATATTGTGAAGTTTATGGTGACACCTTCTTGGTAGAGCACAAATACTTGTAGACGAGTTTGGCACCAAATCACCAGAAGGCCGATTGGTTTAGAGCGCTTGCATTTACTGCTGGTTATTTGGTGCCAAACTCGGAGTGTTTGGGTTCGAGTCTTGCAGGGGACTGGCATCCAGCACAAATATTCATACTTTACCAAGAGATGAATTGTATTTAATCGAAGCCTGGCTGCTTTAATAGAATTTGAAACAACTCAATTGTACGCTGACGCAGTTTTCACAAGTGCAGGTATTGGAAACTGGTTCTTTGTGATTGACTCTCTCCTCACATGGGACCATCGCTAATTTCCCTGACTAAAATGGGAATTGCCATTTTTCCACTCATTTGCGCTAAATCGATCATATACCCTCTGTTTTACCATCTCAAATATCACTTCCGGTGATTGATTTATTAGCAGAATTACCTTATCACAAAGTCATATTATACAACGAAAACAAAATTCTTCTTTTTATTTAAGTAAACATTGCGAACTATAAACAAGAATGAACAATCTAGCCTTGGTAGTTGATACTGAACACGAGGATGGGGCATAAATACCTATAATAGCCTAGTGGTCTTTGGGTCTTGTTTTGAGGGACTGTTTGATCGAGGACCTGAATTTGTCCTTTGAAGATACAGCGTTGATTCTGTGTCGTACTGTGCCATTCTCTATCAAAGATCTCCACAATGCATTTGTCTGAAAGAAAAGTAAACTAATGTTCAGCACATTTAATCTGATACAATCAGTCTTGGGCCTGCATAATCAAAGTAAGATTGAAATGCACACAGCCATCTTCATACACAAGTAGACTTCTCTGTTCACACTTCAAATTAGCCTTGATAGATCAGCCCATCAAAAGCATTCAAATCCCAGATGTAAATTTCATCTACATACCAGAGATGAGCAAATCAGACCATACCCAAAGACTGGGTGCAGGGTGACATATCTTCTCAGTAGTTAATACAGGGTTCCTACCCTTTGTGAAAGACAAAATTCCAGGACTCTTCCAGGACTTTTCCAGGTCCATACAACTTTTTCCAGGACCATTAACTGAATGTTCCTGGACAAGTTTTAACACCTTTTACCCTGTTTCATTCAGCAAATTCAACATTCAAGTATGGTGCGATTCCATGTGTTACCTACCATACGAGCACATTTGCTTTCCCCACATGTAAACTACTGGGCGATTTCACTGTCTGGGAACATCATTTGGAACAAAATTTTGGTCTCCTCACAAGATCTAAATGAATAATGGGAATCAACTACAGGGCCGCCTCGCCATAGCGCGCCTCGATAAAACGCTAATTCGGATATAACGCGCACAAATTTTTGCCCCCCAAAATAAAAAAAAAATCAAAAAAAAATCAGTAAATTCAGAAATTTCGAAAATATTTCAACACTGTTGTTAAAACATAACTCACGAAACACCAATTGAAACACCAACACCTGTTGACTGTGCGTGTATTTGTTTTGTGTTAGGCCTTTGTTAAAGCTACCGTACCGGAATGGCCCACCTGCGGTACGTGCGACCACGTGGTGAACAACAACAACGCAGTCATCAATGTGAACTTTGGTGTGCTAGAAAACAAGTTGTAGCATGCCTAAAGATTGTTAATTAACACAGGAAGGAAGCAATCAGAGATTGCTCAATTGTATGCCCCCCCTTCCGCTTTAATCCGACACTGCCCCGCCATTGTTCTGTTGTTTATTGGTTGGTGGAGGCCTAATTTGGAAAATTATAAAAATTCTGTTTCCGTCACTTTTTTTGCCATGCCTCACACAATACATATTCCAAGTATCAACCAACAAGTGATAATATGATGTTTCGATGCAAGATGGTCATCAGGGCTTTCACCAAATCCAAAAATGTGACCTGGTTATGAGGCCTACATTCCTTGGGAATATATTGTGGTGAAATTATGAAGCAATCAGTGAACTTTGACTTTTGCACCCAATTCACTCTTTTTGGGGCAATTTCATACTTCAGGACCTATGTTGTCTGCTTTGGAATGTAGAATAACATATAATATAGCCATTTTCCTGGTCCAAATCGGTTAAATAAAATATATCCCATTCACTTAGGTTTGATAAACAAAGAGCCATAACGCTTGAAAATATAACCGAAAGCAGAGAAACTTCACGCTGCATACCAATGGGTCAATGACCACATATCATGCAAATTTCATACTTGTCCATACAATATTAACCGAGATCCAGCCCTACAAGTCTCAATTCACAAAGATTTGAAGAAAAAAGGGCCATAACTCTTGAAAATATATGCAAAATTTGGAGAAACTTCACGCTGCACAACTACAGGCCACTGACCACATATCCTGCAAATTTCATAATTGTCCATAAAATATTAACCGAGATCCAGCCCAGACAAGTCCCAATTTACAAAAATTTGAAGAAAAAAGGGCCATAACTCTTGAAAATATATGCGAAACGCGGAAAAACTTCACGCTGCACAACTACAGGGCACTGACAGCATATCCTGCAAATTTCATAATTGTCCATACAATATTAACCGAGATCCAGCCCGGACAAGTCCCAATTCACGGAGAATTCAGGAACAAAGGGCCATAACTCTTGAAAATATAAGCGAAACGTGGTGAAACTTTATGCTGCACAACTGTGGGGCACTGACCACATATCATGCAAATTTCATACTTGTCCATACACTATTAACCAAGATCCAGCCCGGACAAGTCCCATTCACACTGATTTCAGAAAAAGGGCCATAACTCTTGAAAATTATACCGGAACTCGGAAAACGCTGCACATCTACGAGGCACTGGCCATTCCATGCAAGTTTCAATCTCGTCCATTGAATATTAACCGAGATATTGCGCGGACAAGAAATTCGGATGGACGGACAAAGCAATCGCTATATATAATATATATAATTAAGAGAGACTGTCATACTTCTGAGCACACATTGTCATTAAAGGTGAAATGCAAAGGTTTTTAGATTCCCCTTTTCACATTTTATATGGGTTGAATAATGATAGAAATACCGGTCTGTCTACTTCACTTGGTTTAATTTGAATTATCTTGTCTGCTAGAATCTTTTTAAAAGTCGGTACCCCTAGCACAGCTGAATTCAGATTTGCAAAACGTCATCGCTTATCTTTCCTTGCTTGTGACGTCACGTCAGACCAGCCGCCCGGAGACTGAACGTTACAAGTATTGACGCCTGGCAAGATGGTCTGATGTGACGTCACAATCGAACGTCAAACCAGGGCAGATAAGCGATGCGAATTTCATTTCTGAAATCGGCCGGGCTTGAGATGCCAACTTTAAATCACTTTTCAAAAGCTACCAGGAGACAAAATACTTCAAATAAAACCAAACAGAGTATTTGGGCTGATATGTCCATCATTAACTAGCCCGCGAAGAATATAAATAGGGAAATATGAAAACCTTTGCAGTTCACCTTTAAACAATCAGGATAAACTTTTAATCCCGTGAAGGTGAGAAATCTCGAGTATGTTACGCAGCATACTTTGCATTTGGCTCTCCATCTGTCATTGCAAACGTTTTCAACCCAATCAAACTCTGGCTGAGATTTCCAATTGTCTTGGAAAACACATTTCCTGGGCATACTAACGATTGGACAAAACTCTAACAAGGTAAATAATATGAGTCAGAGACAGATGACACCAGCGCGGATTGGATCAAAAAGACATTTCCATAATCACATATTCAGCTGAAATGGCGCCAATTCAGTAAGGGGGAACAACTCTGTGTGAGTGATCATTTCGCAGGCTCCCGACTCCCGCTGGGCTAAGGCAAATGGAACGGGAACCAGAGGGGAGAGTTGTCGCCCCTGTATGATCATTCGTGACTGTCCGTTTATTATCGGTTTTGGATATGGCCACGTGCGAAGTGCTGAGTATTATCGAACACAAATAACGACCGACGATCGTGAGCTTGACAAGGCAAGTAATTCATTGTGGCACATATTTTGAGAGAAGAGAAGAGAATAAAATTCAAGGACTTTTCCAGGACTCTTGACAAATATTGTCAGAATTCAAGGATTTCCAGGTCCTGAAATTTATTTTCTCAGAATTCAAGGAAATAAAGGAAATAAAGGACCTGTACGAACTCTGTTAATACATTCCTGCTGATATGGGGGTAGGTGTGGCCAGATACATAGCACATCTGAGCAATACCTCACTCATATGGAACATTCAAAATTCAGTGGATTCGATGTCAATGTTTCGTGTTTATTTATAAGTTCTTTTGAACAGATACAGTGGGCTTAAATATCAAGGCTAATTTGAAGTGTGAATGTAGAAGTTCACTTATGTATAGCAGGTGGAGCGGAGATAATGCTTAATCCACATGTAACAGGTGGAGCGGTGCTGTATGGTGTAATCCACATACAGCAGGTGGAGCAGTGCTGTATGGTGTTTGATCCACATACAGCAGGTGGAGCAGTGCTGTATGGTGTTTAATCCACATACAGCAGGTGGAGCAGTGCTGTATGGTATTTAATCCATACACAGCAGGTGGAGCGGTGCTGTGTGGTCTTTAATTCACATACAGCAAGTGGAGAGGTACTGTATGATGTTTAATCTACATACAGCAGGTAGACTGGTGCTGTGTGGTGTTTAATGAGTGGGGCTGTATGGTGTTTATCCACAGCAGGTAGATCATTGCTGTGTGACACTTAATCCACAGACAGAAGGTGGAGCAGTGCTGTATGATGTTTAATCCATAGACAGAAGGTGGAGCGGTGCTGTATGACATTTAATCCACAGACAGAGGGTGGAGCAGTGCTGTATGATGTTTAATCCACAGACAGAAGGTGGAGCAGTGCTGTATGACGTTTAATCCACAGACAGAAGGTGGAGCGGTGCTGTATGACATTTAATCCACAGACAGAAGGTGGAGCGGTGTCGTGTGACATTTAATCAACTGACAGAAAGTGGAGCAGTGCTGTAGGACGTTTAATCCAGACAGAAGGTGGAGCAGTGCTGTATGACGTTTCATACACAGAAAGTGGAGCAGTGCTGAATGACGTTTAATCCACAGACAGAAGTTGGAGCAGTGTTGTGTGACGTTTCATAGACAGATGGAGCAGTGCTGTATGACGTTTCATACACAGAAAGTGGAGCAGTGCTGTATGACGTTTAATCCACAGACAGAAGTTGGAGCAGTGCTGTATGACGCTTAATCCACAGACAGAAGGTGGAGCATTGCTGTATGACGTTTCATACACAGACAGAAGGAGGAGCAGTGCTGTATGATGTTTACTCCACAAACAGAAGGTGGAGCAGTGCTGTATGACATTTATTCCAGACAGAAGGTGGAGCAGTGCTGTATGGCATTTAATCCACAGACAGAACGTGGAACAGTGCTGTATGATGTTTAATCCACAGACAGAAGGTGGAGCAGTGCTGTATGGCGTTTAATCCACACAGAAGGTGGAGCAGTGCTGTATGACGTTTAATCCACAGACAGAAGGTGTAGCAGTGCAGTATGACGTTTAATCCACAGACAGAAGGTGGAGCAGTGCTGTATGATGTTTAATCCAGACAGAAGGTGGAGCAGTGCTGTAAGACGTTTAATCCACAGACAGAAGATGGAGCAGTGCTGTATGACATTTAATCCACAGACAGAAGGTGGAGCAGTGCTGTATGAAGTTTAATCCACTGACAGAAGGTGGAGCAGTGCTGTATGAGATTTAATCCACAGACAGAAGGTGGAGCAGTGCTGTATGACATTTAATCCACAGACAGAAGGTGGAGCAGTGCTGTAGGACGTCTAATCCACAGACAGAAGGTGGAGCGATGCTGTGTGACAGATTAATTCACATACAGCATACAGTCTAACCTCTCTATAACCTTATATAGACTGTCTAACCTCCCTAAACCTTGTATAGATTTTCAGCCTTATAAAACGATGGAAATTAATGCATATCATAGCACCCGCCTTATATCAGAATGAACACTGTACCGAGGTACGGCCACATGTATTTATCATATACTTGCAGTATTATGTACCCTGATACCATTCATGCGCATGCTACGATACAGTACAGATCTCGTGACAACACAACTATACCGCGGCAATTGCCGCACTCTTATCGCGGTACAGTTTAAGCCTAATCACTAGACTAATTACCACCCCCCGTTATGTCTGCATGCGCCGTAAGTACAGACGAAATGTAGCTCCATAATAGCCATTCACGCCTCGATAGTCGGCCGAGACAACAAAAGGCGCCCCGTCGACGGCACGTGTTGACGAGCCGCTATTCAGCCAGCATGTCTTTATGCATACACTCAGAACTACCGCGATAACGGGAACAGAACACGGGAACGCCTCTATGTTACCGCGGGAATGCATATGTATATTATCGGCTGTGAATACCGCGAGCCTTCTGAATAATACAACAGCTAGCCGGATTTATTTACTTTATTTATTGAACAAACTATCACATCAGAATTTTGCTAGCTGCAAAACTTGATATGACGTGTTAAAGAACGGAATTTATAAAATGTCCGTCTGTGCAAGTTTTTAGTCACGCGTTAAAGCAATTACAATTGCAGTACCGGCCTTTCGGTTACACATTACATGTATGTGAGTTAAAGTTGCCACGTTTCAAAGATAAATACCAGTATACGATGAACACCACACATAAAATAAATTCTATCATTCGGAGAGATCGGGGAAGGGGTGCTGTGTTTCATTTTAATTACGGCTCTGGCCCGGCTTGTGTTTCAACAAGCACGACCCGGAAATACAAATCAACAGAACAGTCAACCACAATAAAGATTTTTCACGACTTTATCATCCATTTGTCTTTTATAATGAGTTGATTAACCATTCTTAATTGTTTTCTCTTCAGTTATTTCCCTGTTAAACAGGATGCTCGTCTGTTTCAACAAAAGACGAACATTTGGTCGTGTACGGAAGTACAAATTAATCCAAATTAACACTAGGGAGGTTCTCGAAATCCCGATCGACGTTCGACGATCACGAGGAACACTTTCGCCCATATACAGTTATATTATCTTTACTAAATGAGGACACTTTTCTTGTGATTTTCCGTTTGAGCCCAGTGACAATTCCCAAGACTTGCTACAGACACTATTCATATGCAAATTTAGCGTGAGGCCACTCCTCATTTCTTTACACAAACAGCGAAAAAGACCAAGTGGGTATGATAGACTGATTTTCGCAACATGCACTGTCTGGTATATTCAACATTTATTGCGGGGGGAAATCTGATGACTGCCGCTAAACGAAGGATAACGATACTCCATAAATAAAAGTGGTAAATATCTTTAATGAACATGTGCGTTTTTATTTTATTTGTTGTACCAACGATCATATTAAATTCCGCTGGCTTGATACAGATTGATGCAAATTATTAACTGATATTCAAAGATAAATATTTGTAAGCTACAGCCATGCATATAATAAATTTTAATATACGGACAGTAGGGATATTTTTACGTCTTGTTTCCACAAGCGCGACCCCGGAAATAATAATCAACGGGAAAGTCAAGCCCTGAGTAAAACGACAATAAGGACTGTTCAATTGTTATCATTCGATTGTCTCTTATAATTAGTTGATTAACCGTTCCTAATTCTTTTCTCTTCGGTTATTTTTTGTTGAACAGGATGTCCGTCTGTTTCGCCAACAAACCAGCATTTGGCTTTGCACGGCAGGGCCAATTAACACTTACGCGAGTCAATCATTATATTACTAGAAATTCCCAGCTATAAATATTCGAGGCTTTCGAGGTTAGTTACCGATAGTTTAGCATTAAAACAAAACCAGACTTATTGCGCATTTGAAAGATTAACGTTCATAACTGTGAACATTTCTTGATTGGCGTTAAACAGAACCGCAAGACTCTCGGAATGATTGGCAGCTAATTAATTGAAATGTACAAGACACCGAACACCAGGACTCGACATGAAACACTCAAAAATGAATATTAGCATTAAAGTATAAATGTTTGCCCCACGTTGAGCACTTTGGAATGATTGGCAGCTATTAACAAGGCCGAAAAATACCACAGCGGTGATCAACGATCACGCACTACTGTCAACCTACATACGGAATGTAGCCTACGCACACCGGCACTCCATTACCGGGCCGTCCAAACATTAGGAAAATGATAAACATGCACACGTGATCGTGAACACTTACCATTTATTTTATTTAAATGAGTACCGTAATGTATCTTGATTTACTTCTGGACGTTTTTATCCACAAAGCTGGCCTGTATTCACGCACGGCTACGTGGAGCGCTAGCCTTTGTAAACCCGTAAATCACCAGTCAATGCTGTCGAGACCAGCCAGTGATCACATGGAGCGCCAGCCATTGTTAAAAACTCGATGACCGGTCATTGGGTGGTATGCTGTCGGCACTTTTTTCACAGCTGACAATATAATCTTGGGCAGTCCCGCGGTAACCTAGAAGCCTTGCCGGGCTCTGTTACCGCAGTATTGCCGCGGTATAGTTGTGTTGTCACGAGATCTGTACTGTAGTCTGTCAATTTCACCGATGAGTTGATCGAGCTTGCCCACGATCTTGTGAACTTTTGACTTCAGGGCGGTTCCAGAAAATGGTACATGGAGTTGGAGAAATACACCTTAATCTGACCCAACCACCCATATACCATGCACTTAGTCTAATGTTAAATGACTGTCTACCTCAGACCACTTATATACACCATAGAACTGAAAATCTTGACCTCATAACATGTACATTTTTCTGGAGCAGCTCTCAGTTATATTTGAACAATTTAGTTGAGGTAATATTATGACCGATGGATTCAAATTTTCCTCGCCACATGTGTTTAACTGGTATATGATAAATAGCTTTGACATGGTTGTTTTTATATCACTCCAAGTATCAACCCTTGGTCTTCAGTCTAGGGCTGCAGGTCATTCAGGCAGATACCCAGGCTGATATAAAAACAACAATGTAATATAAATCTGTGAATATAGTAGCTGTGATGGTCACATGTAATGAACTGGACTTACCTTGAGAGATTCTACACAGCCCACTACAAACAGGGAATAACTTGCCCGGGTTAAAGCCACATTCAGACGCTGTCTGTTACCCAGAAACCTGCAAATATTCATACATGCAAACATTTCAGAATTGTCAAAACATAGATACGTCCAGAAAAAAATATATAATGAAATGTTTCTCATGGACCAGAAACCAATCATTTACCTCCTTGCCCCTTTTATTGACATATTTAGAAAAATTAAAGATAGTGCCACGGCACTGTAGCTCATCTGGCTGTAACTGGCAAAAGAAGCTGTAAGAATTTTTTACTAAAGAACTGCAATAGATGAGTTTCTAAGTTGTGTTGTCCCCCCTGAACACTAAATGATCCATGCAGTAATTTCCTGAGATTTCATAACAAAGTTTCATGGGAAATTCAAGATGCGGCCATATTGGATTTCCGAAATGGACCAAAAAAGGTATCTTCCACAACCGGACCACAAGGTAACCCTGTGTACCCAATTTGACATCTCCATGCAGTAATTTCCTGAGACTTCACGATAACAAAATTTCATGGGAAAATTCAAGATGGCCGCCTGGTGGCCATATTGGATTTTTGAATCGGACCAGAAAAGGTATCTTGCACAACTAGACCCCAAGGGGAACCTTTGTACCAAATTTGAGAAAGATCAAAGCAGTAGTTCCTGAGAAATCGCGATAACATAGTTTCAAGGGGAAATCCAAGATGGCTGCCTGGTGGCCATATTGGACTTTCGAACCAAATCACAAAAGCTATCTTGCACAACTAGACCCCAAGGGGAACCTGTGTACCAAATTTGAGAAAGATCCATGCAGTACTTCCAGAGAAATCATGATAACAAGTTTCATAGGGAAATGGCTGCCTGATGGCCATATTGGATTTTCGAATCAGAGCAGAAAAGGTATCTTGTACAACTAGATCCCAAGAGAAACTGTACCAAATTTGAGAAAGATCCATGCAGTAGTTCCTGAGAAATCGCGATAACAATTTTTCATGGGGAAATCCAAGATGGCCGCTTGGTGGCCATATTGGATTTTTGAATCAGACCACAAAAGGTATCTCGCACAACTAGACTCAAAGGGGAACCTGCGTACCAAATTTGAGGAAGATCCATCCAGTAGTTCTTGAGAAATCGCGATAAAGTTTCATGGGGAAATCCAAGATGGCTGCCTGGTGGCCATATTGGATATTCAAATTGAAGTACACATGTTGTACAACTAGACCCAAATGGGAACCGGTGTACCAAATTTGAGAAAGATCCATGAAGTAGTTACCAAAAAATAATGATGAAAAGATTTCACTGGCAAAATCAAGATGGCCGCCATGGCAGCCATATTTAAAATCATATCGACACCGCATGAACAAATTCTGGTGTACTCATTGGGGGGAACATGCATGCCAAGTTTCAGCTCAATCGGTCAAGTGGTTTCAGAGAAGAAGATGTTTACGCACGACGGACGATGCACGACGCACAATCAGGCCATGAAGCCTTCAGCCCAGATGAGCTAAAAAGCCAGCGCCGCACCGATCTGAATGCCCGCGGACTACTTTTTGTGGAAACTCATATTAGATGTAACTCGGGATGAATACCTGTCAGATGTGTGACTATCGAATAAAACAGCATACCTCAAAGTAATTTCATTGGAAATATATTTTTTGGAGCATTACTATCTTCGATTCGTTCATGCCAACATAACTTCCGTTTCATATTGCACAGTAATGCATCGCACAGGATTGATGGAAAAGTGAGTTTAGCTACACAGCTGAAAAAAGATTATTTGAAAGTCGATGTATTTCATTTTTGAACTACATAGGATGTAAAATACTGCTCGAAACAGCTGACTATGTAATTTCTCTCGATACGATTTTTTTTGTTCACCCAGAAAAGTCCACTGTGTTCCAAATTCACAGTTATGGTTTTCGAGGGAAGCGGGAAATGCACAACAACAACAAATGCAAATGGCTGTTCCTTTCATTTTTGAGGAGCTTTTAAGTTCATGAAAAGCTGCTCTCTGTGTTTTCAACTGAGTACTGGCAGTGTTCAACAGAATAGTGACAGGGCAACCATTTCTGTTGCAAAAAAATTATGATGCAAACTTTTCGTGTTGTAGTTGGGAGGGGGGGGGGGGAACGTCCACTATTCTGCAAGCACCAGTGGGCAAGTTATTTCGGTAATATTTGCGAGAACCCAAAAATTATGACAGCAGTAGCAACAGGTCTGCATGTCCTCGTGTGGTTTCCATTTCTGAAAAGACTACCGACTACTGCCAGCATCAGAAAAACAAAATCTAAAATGAAGAATAAAACTAGAGGTTCTGCTTTGACCCTTGAGTTGCCGCTCCGGCATGAAGCCTATGCTGGTTGTTTTTTTAAGCAAAAACATACGTCTCCCCCAGCCTCCCACCTTGCCTTGAGTGGGCACATAATTTAAGGGAAAATCCTATAAAATGAATGTAGCCTAAACAAAGCTGCGCATCTAAAAATATTAATTACAAAAAGGCGATTTTTATTGTTGCAGTAACCCAGTGAGGCGTCGGGATTTATATACATGTAGCAATGAGTGGATTGCCGACATCTACAGCATCCAACCAATGTGAAATACATGTAATTGTGAAGCATCAACTATTTCGAAACTGATCACATTATAGGAAAGATGCAAAACATACAAGAGCCACACCTATAGTATACATGCTGTACCATATAGAAGTTTCATGCATCTGCCTTCAGTAGTTTCCAAGATATGGAGTGAACAAAAATTGGACAGACAGATAAGCACATTTTGCATGAACCCACGCAAGCACTAGCTCACACCAAAACCTAATTAGATCATAAGGCCATTTCAATGAAGCTTCCATCCAAGTTTGGTGAAATTTCATCCAGTAGTCCTGCACATACATGTAACAAAGCTGGACATCAAAGCTGGACATCAGAAACAGATGGATGCACGCAAACAAACCAAAACCTAATCAGATGAGGAGGCCATCACGATAAAGCTGCCATCCAAGTTCGGGGAAATTCCATCCAGTAGTTCTCCAGATATCTTACAGACAAGGCCTGTCTATACATGTATAAGTAGATGGACAGGCAGACAGACAACATACCCAGACGAACGCATGCATGCATACCGAAACCTAATCAGATGAGCCCATTGCAATGAAGCTTCCACCCAAGTTTGGCGAAATTCCGTGGGGTAGTTCTCCAGATATCTTGCAGACAAGGCTTGTATATACATGTACAAGTAGATGGACGGACGGATGGACACGAACGAACGCTCGCACACACACACACCAAAACCTAATCAGACGAGGGGCTATCCCAATGAAGCTTCCATCCAAGTTTGGTGAAATTCCGTCGAGTAGTTCTCCAGATATCTTGCAGACAATAGTTCTCCAGATATCTTGCAGACTGTATATACATGAACAATTAGATGGCCGGACGGACGATGGACATGGATAAATGCACACATACACCCAAACCTAATCAAATGAGGGGGCTATCCCAATGAACCTTCCATCCAAGTTTGGTGAAATTCTGTCCAGTAGTTCTTCAGATATCTTGCAGAAAGGGCCTGTATATACATGTACAAGTAGATGGACGGACGGACGGACACCGAACACGGATGGACGCATGCACACACACCAAAACCTAATCAAATGAGGGGGCTATCCCAATGAAGCTTCCATTAAAGTTTGGTGAAATTCCGTTCAGTAGTTCTCAAGATATCTTGCAGACAAGGCCTGTATATACATGTACAAGTAGATGGGCGGACGGACGGACACCGGACACGGATGAATGCACGCACACACACCAAAACCTAATCGGATGAGGAGGCCATCACGATAAAGCTGCCATCCAAGTTCGGGGAAATTCCATCCAGTAGTTCTTCAGATATTTTACAGACAAGGCTTGTCTATTCATGTACAAGTAGACAGACGAATGAACACCAAACACGCGCGCACACCAAAACATAATAAGATGCGGAGGCCATTCCAATAAAGATTCCATCCAAGTCTGGTGAAGTTCACCAGAGGGCATCACAATGAAGCTTCCATCCAAGTTCGGGGAAATTCTGTCCAGTAGTTCTCCAGATATCTTACAGGCAAGGCCTGTCTTTTCATGTATAAGTAGATGGACAGGCAGACAGACAACATACCCAGATGAACGCATGCATGCATGCATACCAAAACCTAATCAGATGAGCCCATTGCAATGAAGCTTCCACCCAAGTTTGGCGAAATTCCGTGGGGTAGTTCTCCGGATATCTTGCAGACAAGGCTTGTATATACATGTACAAGTAGATGGACGGACGGATGGACACGAACGAACGCTCGCACACACACACCAAAACCTAATCAGACGAGGGGCTATCCCAATGAAGCTTCCATCCAAGTTTGGTGAAATTCTGTCGAGTAGTTCTCCAGATATCTTGCAGACAAGGTCTGTATATACATGAACAATTAGATGGATGGACGGACGGACGATGGACATGGATAAATGCACACACACACCCAAACCTAATCAAATGAGGGGGCTATCCCAATGAACCTTCCATCCAAGTTTGGTGAAATTCCGTTCAGTAGTTCTCAAGATATCTTGCAGACAAGGCCTGTATATACATGTACAAGTAGATGGACGGACGGACGGACACCGGACACGGATGAATGCATGCACACACACCAAAACCTAATCAAACTAGAGGTTCCGCTTTGACCCTTGAGTTGCCGCTCCGGCATGAAGCCTATGCTGGTTGTTTTTTTGAGCAAAAACATACGTCTCCCCCAACCTCCCACCTTGCCTTGAATGGGCACATAATTTAAGGGAAAGTGCTATAAAATGAATGTAGCAATAAGTATCCTAAACAAAGCTGCGTATCTAAAAATATTAATTACAAAGAAGCGATTTTCATTGTTGCAGTAACCCAGTGAGGAGTCGGGATTTATATAGCAATGAGTGAATTGCCGACATCTACAGCGTCCAGCCAATGTGAAATACATGTAATTATGAAGCATCACTATTTCGAAACTGATCACATTATAGGAAAGATGCAAAACATACAAGAGCCACACCTATAGTATACATGCTGTACCATATAGAAGTTTCATGCATCTGCCTGTACTTCTCCAGATATCTTGCAGACAAGGCCTGTATACACATGTACAAGTAGATGAACGGATGGACGGACACCGGACATGGATGAATGCATGCACACATACACCAAAACCTGATCAAATGAGGGGGCTATCCCAATGAAGTTTCCATCCAAGTTTGGTGAAATTCCACCCAGTAGTTCTCAAGATATCTTGCAGACAAGGCCTGTATATACATGTACAAGTAGATGGACGGACAGACACCGGACACGGATGAATGCACGTACAAACACCAAAACCTAATCAAATGAGGGGGCTATCCCACTGAAGCTTCCATCCAAGTGTGGTGAAATTCCGTCCAGTAGTTCTCAAGATATCTTGCGGACAAGGCCTGTATATACATGTACAAGTAGATGGACGGACGGACGGACACAGGACACGGATGAATGCACGCACACACACCAAAACCTAATCAAATGAGGGGGCTATCCCAATGAAGCTTCCATCCAAGTTTGGTGAAATTCCATCCAGTAGTTCTCAAGATATCTTGCAGACAAGGCAAGGGGACGGACAGACATCCATCCAGACAGACAGCACAAACACTAGATGTCTCCCCCCAACATAGTTGGGGGAGACATAATGAGGGGGCTATCCCACTGAAGATTCCATCCAAGTTTAGTGAAATCCGTCCAGTAGTTCCCAAGATATCTTGCAGACAAGGCCTGTATTCATATACAAGTAGATGGACGGACGGACGGACACCAGACACGGATGAATGCACGCACACACACCAAAACCTAATCAAATGAGGGGGCTATCCCAATGAAGCTTCCGTTCAAGTTTGGTGAAATTCCATCCAGTAGTTCTCAAGATATCTTGCAGACAAGGCAAGGGGACGGACAGACATCCATCCATCCATCCATCCATCCATCCATCCAGACAGCACAAACACTAGATGTCTCCCCCCAACATAGTTGGGGGAGACATAATAAAAACCCGCCCGCCTGCCCGCACCATTATTTTTTAAAAACTCCATGACCAACATTTAATTATTATTTTTTTCAGCCTAAATTTAATATGAACATTTCAAAATACAGTTTCCCACAAGATGGCATTGAATTGGCTGTGTTTGGGATGGAAAGATATGGTTATTTCTTTACTGGTCTGATTGCTCAATCACATCTGCACGTACAGACGACCATATATTCTGCTAATGAGGACATGAAGGAATGAATAACTGAAATAATGAATTACCACCTACTAAGCATTCTGTGGATAATAGTTCTGTACTTCTATGATGCGTGCACATTATTAGTCTGCATAGAAACTTGAGGGTTTTAAACACAGTTATGACAATTACAGTACAAGGCAGAAATATCTTGATGCTAAATTTTTCGCGACTATAATTTATTAATCTCAATCGGAAAACGCGCCTCAATCGCGCAACATCAGCATGGCACCATCACATACATACAGGCAGTTGAGTTTACATTCAGCCAACAACAATAGCACCATCTCTAGATATGCATCTCACCATTACATGCCACTATCAGCAGTCTGACATTACGATGGCACATCTACAATACACGAGTCTGCCATTACGATGGCACATCTACAATAAGGAGTCTGCCATTACGATGGCACATCTACAATATAGCAGTCTGCCATTACGATGGCACATCTACAATACACGAGTCTGCCATTACGATGGCACATCTACACTAAGGAGTCTGCCATTACGATGGCACATCTACAATATAGCAGTCTGCCATTACGATGGCACATCCGACATTTCATCTGGCAGCCTAGCCTGCCCTGGTATTCACCAAAATTTAATAAATCAATACTCATTAATAATTGTGTTGTGTTGTTTATAAACAGAAGCATAATCGCGACTGAGACGCGTCGACCGCTCGCCGTCACTGTAATGATACTGCATGACGCGATCAGAACAAGTCGCGTGTTGTAAATAAACGGGTCCCTTTGCTATTTGCCGGTAGTCTCGTTTCTCAGCCTTGTATGCTCGGATAAATGCATGCGGGGGGATTTTGTTGTAGACCGTCTTTTTTTGAAGCGATATATTTGCATGTAGCTTGATTGAAATTTTCAGAAGGCCCATACTTTAATTAATCTGTTCTTCAAAATATCTGCTCGTTTTTGTCTAAAATACGAAGCTGCGCATCAGAAAACCCCTCGGCTCTGGGCGCCAGCCATTCATAATGTATTCAATTTGAACCAAGACTTCAGGAACACCAAGCAGTCAAGTGACAAATATATGTACAGATTATGAAAAATTTTGTAATTAGAAATTGTCTCTAAGGTTTCCATCCAATCAGAGAAACCGGTATTCATTACGTAAGTCTCTTGATGCATCGATGATGTATACCAAATTTGACATCGAGCATTTGAAAGTTATCAGAGATAGAGATCATTAATGATTTCGCATAAATTAAAGATGGCCACCCATCCTTCCCACCACTCAGGAGAACTGATGTGGTTATTCATTGCAAGTCTTCTAATACATGGATGTTGTATACCAAGTTTCATATAGAACACTGAAATGGTATCAAAGATATACATCATTAAAGATTTTGCATAAATTAAAGATAGCCACCAAAGTTTCCGCCCAATCAGAAACACCAGAACTGTCATTTATCGTAAGTCTATTGATGCATCGATGATGTATATCAAATTTTACATCGAGTACTTGAACGGTATCAGAGATAGAGATCATTAATGATTTTGCATAAATTAAAGATGGCCACCCATCCTTCCCGCCACTCAGAAGAATTGATGTGGTTATACATTGAAGGTCTCTTGATACATCGATGCTGTATACCAAGTTTCGTATAGAACACTTGAATGGTATCAAAGATATATATCATTAAAGATTTTGCATAAATTAAAGATGGCCGCCAAGGTTTCCACCGAATCAGGGAAACTGGTTTGGTCATTCCTTTGAAGTTTCTTGATGCATCGATGATCTATACTAAGTTTCACACTGAACAGTGAAATGGTACCGGAGATACACAAGATTAATGGTTTCGCAAAAATTAAATATGGCCGCCAAAGTTTCGAATCAATCAGATCCACATTCAATAGGGTTCTAGGTCATGAGCATATAGATGTGCAGTGCAAGTTTGGTGTGCCTAGGGTAAGTCGTTCTAAAGATATCTTGGTAACGAGAAAGCTGTGATGATTTCGCTTAAATTAAAGATGGCCGCCAAAGTTTCCAACCAATCAGGTCCAGATTCAATAGGGTTCTGGGGCACAGGCATATGGATGTGCAATGCAAGTTTGGTGTGCCTAGGGTAAGTCGTTCTAAAGATATCTTGGTAACAAGAAAGGTGTGACGGACAGACGGACAGACGGACGGACGTACATGACGACAATACCCTTCGGCCAAATTTTGGCCGAGGGGTAATAAAATCAGACCAGGCGAGAAAATACAATAAACAAAAAAAAACTTTGATTTCGGCAACATTTACCGTGTGTCTATGTCCCAGCCATCTCATCACAATTTGCCCAATTCAACCGGACGATCGTGCTAAAATACCAGTGTATCATCCCTGTGGGTTTTAATCTGACATATAAATCCGAGTATCCCTTTATTTCCATTGTAAATCCAACAGTCGGCCCGCTGAAAGTTTCCTATGGAGTCATTTAAATTCACTTGGCACAGAAGACCGACATACAGACAGACAGCCGGCCAATCGCTGCGATTGTCTCACAGCTTTTTCTTCGGTGACCTCATTCTCAACTAATCAGCTTCGCGGTATTAACTAGCTCAGTCGGCCTTGTTTTATCGGAGGAATATTCCTGATGATGACATGTCTATCTAATCAAATCATTCGTTAATTGCTTGGTTATTTGTTAAATCACTCATCATAGGTCGAAAGTGGGGGAAATGATCTTGGAAATGAGGCCAAGGTCTCCCACATTCTACCTCGAGAAATGAGATTTCGATGCGTTGAAAATGGTCCAAAAAAACCCGGCAAATTCTTTGCTGATTTTCTCAATTTCCATCAGAATGAAGGTACAGTACAAGGCAGAAAAAACTTGATGCTAAACGGGAGTAGAACGCGAATTAATCGAGACTGACCTGCGCTAGTTTATTGAAGGAGTCGCGACTATAAATTTCGGAACACGCGGTTTCGACCCGACTGTTTTCTGTAAACGCGTCAGCGTGTAAAAGCGGACGATGTAGCCGTCGACGCGATCTCAGGTTTTAGCGCGATCCACAGGCATATTTCAAAAGGGATTACTTTATTGATCACGTCAGATGGGGCCTTGTTGGCCGAACAAGCCAAGATTGACCACCACGTAAGAAATTTCCCTCACAGTAAAATGTTCGTCGAGTGAAAGCTCATTGATAGTTCACAATAATCAATGATTACAACGAAATAATCGGCAATATACATTCAAATTTTATTAAGAATCATACTATAAACGTATAAGAGGCTTATTTTATTGAAGACGTACCTTCATTGTGATGGAAATTGAGAAAATCAGCAAAGAATTTGCCGTTTTTTTGACCATATTCAACGCCATCGAAATCTCATTTCCCGCGGTAGAATGTGGGAGATATTGGCCTCATTTCAAAGGTCATTTCCCCCACTTTCGACCTATGATGAGTGATTTAACAAATAACAAAGAAATAACGAAGAACTTGATTGAATAGACATGTCCTCGTCATGAATATTCGTTCGATGAAACAAGGTCGACTGAGCTGGTTAATACCGCGAAGCTGATTAGTTGAGAATGAGGTCACCGTAGAAAAGGCTGTGAGACAATCGCAGCGATTGGCCGTCTGTCTGTCTGTATGTCGGTCTTCAGTGCCGAGTGAATTTTATCGCATAGAAAATGGCTCCATTGGAAACTTTAGCGAGCCAACTGTTGGATTTACAATGGAAATAAAGGGTTTCTCGGATTTATATGTCGGATTAAAACCCACAGGGATGATGTACTGGTATTTTAGCACGATCGCCCGCTTGAATTGGGCAAATCGTGATGAGATTTTTTATGGAAACTATTGTTTCGCTGGGACATAGATGCAAGGTAATATTGCCGAAATCAAAGTTTTTTTTGTTTGTTTTATTTTCTCGCCTGGTCTGGTTTTATTTTAGACACAAACGGGCAGATATTTTGAAGGACAGATTAATTAAAGTATGGGCTTTCTGAAAATAATAAAATTCAATCAAGCTGCATGCGAATATATTGCTTAAAAAAAAAGACGGTCCATAACAAAATCCTCCAGCATGCATTTATCCGAGCATACAAGACTGACAAACGAGACTATCGGCAAGTAGCAAAGGGGCCCGTTTATTTGCAACACGCGACTTGTTCTGATCGCGTCATGCAGTATTGTTACAGTTACGGCGAACGGTCGACGCGTCTCAGTCGCGATTATGCTTTTGTTTTTGCGCGATTGAGGCGCATTTTCCGATTGAGATTAATAAATTATAGTCGCGAAAATGATTTTTTTAACTCGCGTTTAGGATCAAGTTATTTCTGCCTTGTACTGTACGTCTTCAATAAAATAAACCTCTTATACGTTTATGGTATTATTCTTAATAAAATTATGTATATTGCCGATTATTTCATTATTGGACGATGTGGACTATCAACGAGCTTTCACTGGCGAACATTTTACTGTGAGGGGAATATTTTACGTGGTGGTCAATCTCGGCGTGTTCGGCCAACAAGACTCGATCTGACGCGATCAATAAAGTAATCCCTTTTGAAATATGCCTGTGGATCGCGCTAAAACCCAAGACGCTCGCGTCGACGGCTACCATCGGCCGCTTTTACACGCTGACGCGTTTACAGAAAACAGTTGGGTCGAAAGCGCGTCTTCCGAAATTTACAGTCGCGACTCCTTCAATAAACTAGCGTGAGTCAGTCTCGATTAGTTCGCGTTCTACTAGCATTTAGCATGGAGTTATCTCTGCCTTGTACTGTAATATACCAACAATTTGGAAGAAATCTCTAAAGTTACAATGAGTCATGTCTGGGATATAGTAATATCACTGTTAAAATAATTTCTTGGATTTTTGCTCGAATGAGTTCAATTTTCTCAAAAATTCGTAAACCAGAAATCACAGTTTTGTCCTCTACCATGTCTACAGCAGAAGAAATTCAAGCACCGGACAAATAAGTCTTTTCACATCAAACAGAATAGTTTTGAGAATTCTTTGACTGTTCTTAGCAATTATTAGCTTGTTTATTTTTTATAAATTGGCAGTGATGTTTTTTTTTCTTATTTAAGAAAAGTCTTGAATAAGTAACATCGAGTATCCACTCACAAAAAATTGCAACTGTGGATAGAAAACGTTCACAGATATAGACCAGACACGAACACTTCAGTGATTTCCTGTTTTTTAGGCCAGTGACCTTTGACCTCTGACCTTGATTTTGGTACGCGACACATCGTCTCCCCGTAGGGTATCCACTCACCAAAAATTAGAACTGTAGATAGAAAACTGTCCCAGATATAGACCTGACACGAGGGACGGACAGACGGACACACGGACGGATGGATGGACGGACAGACGGACAGAAACCGCCATCACATAACACGTCCGCCTTTTGGCGTTTTTGGCGGGCGTATAAAAAATGGGAGGCCCACAAGAAAATATTTCTTACATTTTCTTAATTATTCTTACATTTCCCTCATTTCATAAGAAATAATTTCTTGTGTGGCTCCCACTTTTTACTTATTTAAGACTTTTCTCGAATAAGAAAAACAAACGTTTCTGCAAATTTACAAAAAGGAAATGGAGTTTAAAATTCCTAAGAACAGCCAAGAAGTTCTCCGAATTAATCTATTTGATGTGAGAACACTTATTTGTCAGGTACTCATATTTACTATGCTATAGACACAGGATAGAGGACAGAACTGTGATTTCTTATTTAAGTTTTTTTAAGATTATTAATCTCATTCAAGCTATATTTTTGTTTAGGTTCTGTTTACAGAAACTATTCAATATTCAAAGAAATTTCATCCCCAGAAGCCAGCAGTTCATTTGCTGATTTGAATTCTTACAGATATTGAATTGTATAAATAAAACATGTTTTCTCACCCTATGCCTCCATTGAGACTCTTAGCCCGGACACATGACAGAATGATCACATCTTTCTCCTGACCCTGAAACCCATCCACTGTTCCCACGTCTATTCTCAAGTGTCTGCAGATCAAACAGTGTAAATACAGAAACATGCAGAAACATTCATCTCAGAAACCTGGGCTTTCTGTAACAGGTGTCAAGGCATAGAGACCCAGACAGCACAGATTAAAGGCTTTGTACCACAGGTTAATGAGTGCAGATCAGTCCTGTAATTAGTTCTGTCAATTCACCCTTTCACTGTTTAACCTGGATTCACTTACCATGTCACAGTCTTTAAAGAATTTCTGGTGTGCAAGCGTGCTTTGATGTCGAACTAAAAGGAAGTGAGTGACATTGGGGGATCGCCCCAGGAAGTGAGTGACATTGGGGGATCGCCCCAGGAAGTGAGTGACATTGGGGGATCGCCCCAGGAAGTGAGTGACATTGGGGGATCGCCCCAGGAACAACGGAATTTCCTTCTAATTTGATCAGCATCTCTCATTGCGTAGAAATACACCCGCCATCATAAAACCCACTACAAACATGAACGTACGCTGCACGTCATATACAGAATGAGGAGAGAAAGCGGTGACATGCACTGCACTTCATAAGCAGTGTAAAGGTTAAGTACAGTAATAGGCCTCTACTCTTTTCAGCTTTGCATCCACATTGAAAGAAGAGGAATTGGGTCACAACCTTTCATCAGCAACTTGCTGCTACAGCCTCCTGCAGGGCAGATTGGAGAAAATTCATTATACATCTCTTACTTGTCAAAGAGCAGCTGTCGTAGCAGACTCTTCTGTTTTTGGTATGGCGCGATGATCCCAATCTGCTCTTTTCTCAATTTGACTTCCTTAACCAGGAACTGACACAGCTCCAATATGAAGTCTGCCTCTAATGGATTGGAGATCATCCTGAAATCATGGAAGAGACAAGGGTTTTACTGAACTGAATAATATATAGTTCATGGCCATGTAAAAACAGGTAAATATCCAACCCCATATTAATACTTTCCAATAAAATATACATGTTGATGAAAACTAAAAAAAATTAATTGTTTTTCTGTCATAAAATGACTGTTGCAGCTGAAAAGGATCATCCTAGATGTGAAGCTGATGAGGGTACTTTTTTTTTCAGGAACTCAGAAACTATATCACTGCCTACTTAGTACTTACATCATCCTGTCAGGACATGTTAGCATTCCGGTTAGCGATCTTTGGGCACACAAATTTTCAGTAATGTTATTTCACAGGCCAAAATATGATAATAAAGATTTTCACTATGTATTTTCCAGTACTTTCAGACAAACTATAGGGCTACCAACATGTAAAATTTTGTTGTGATTGTCTAGATGTCAAACAAAATAGTCTTACATTATACACTTTGAACATGTCACAAAGAAAATCTAATGTCCTCTGCTGTTAACATGACCAAACAACAATGTACGGTAATTCCCCTAATAATTAAATCACAGGAAGTTCACTTTTCAACACTGTTATTCAAACACAGATAAAAAGTAACATTTCCATTCTTCATTCAATTCAAAGAAAAGTGATATAATGACAAAAATGTCACACTTTGTAGCTGGTGCCATTAAGAATATTGCCAGATATAAGCCATTTTTGCTGCACTTTCGGTGATCTAATTATTAGGGGAATTACCGTAACACCTATGTTAACAGGAGTGGGTGAGAGAATAGGATTTAATGTCGCTTTCAACAATTGTTCAGTCATGTCAGTGCTTACAAAAAAAAAAATTCAGTTGGTAGCCATTTGGCGATTAACGCTAAAAATTTACTCGCCACATTGGCGACCTGATGTTTCATTCACTCGCCAATCCAGAATGACCTTTCCATGTAATAAAATGTTTCAACAACATGATAATCCAGTGTTATTTTGAAAAAAAAACATGTTGCAGAGTATCATCGAAAGTTTGCGCGAACGAAACATCATTCGTGTGTTGGTTACGCAAATCCGAAATGGCCAGAACGAAAAGTCGGACAGGTGAAACAAAAGTTCCAACCTCTTCTCTGCAAACTTTTACCACATGCGTGTCTTTCAGCATACCAAATTACTGAGCTGGTGTAACTTGACTACAATTGTTTCAGAAGCGACACTAAAGTCAAAACATGCTTTAGGCATACCATCTCTTTGCACTGGAATGGGACGGACCGTTTGAACTCTTGACCTTGAACTTGCAAATTCCTGTCAAGTTTGTTTCATAGAATTTGTTTACGTTAAGTTCTACTATGATGATTTCATTAGCTGAGAACACTAAGTGCGTCTTGAATCAACTTTTCTGGGGCGAGCACGTGATCTTATTTTGTCACCCCAAATGAGGACTCTTCATTGCCTAGCAGATATCACATCAGATCACGTGCGCTCTATAATAGACTAGGCTTTCCCCATGTCCGTGTATCATCAGCATTATTCTCTGTCATTATTTCCTGTACATTTTTGGCCTGATCGAATTTCGCTGCCTGATAAACTAAACACAAAATTACTTTGGCGACTAAACACTTCATTTACATTAACATGGCCAAATTGCAATACAATACCCTCCTACGTTAACATGACCAAATGGCAATATAATACCTTCTTACATAAACATGACCAAATGGCAATATAATACCCTCCTACATTAACATGACCAAATGGCAATATAATACCCTCCTACGTTAACATGACCAAATGGCAATATAATACCCTCCTACGTTAACATGATCAAATGGCAATATAATACCCTCCTACATTAACATGACCAAATATAATACCCTCTTACGTTAACATGACCAAATGGCAATATAATACCCTCTTACATTAACATGACCAAATGGCAATATAATACCCTCTTACATAAACATGACCAAATGGCAATATAATACCCTCCTACATCAAAATGACCAAATAGTAATATAACACCCTCCTACGTTAACCTGACCAAATGGCAATATAATACCATCTTACATTAACATGACTAAGTGGCAATATAATACCCTCTTACATAAACATGACCAAATGGCAATATAATACCGTCCTACGTTAACATGGCCAAATGGCAATATAATACCCTCCTACATTAACATGGACAAATGGCAATATAATACCCTCCTACGTTAACATGACCAAATGGCAATATAATACCCTCCTACGTTAACATGACCAAATGGCAATATAATATCCTCCTACGTTAACATGACCAAATGGCAATAAAATACCCTCCTACGTTAACATGACCAAATGGCAATATAATACCCTCCTACGTTAACATGACCAAATGGCAATAAAATACCCTCCTACGCTAACATGACCAAATGGCAATATAATACCCTCCTATGTTAACATGACCAAATGGCAATATAATACCCTCCTACGTTAACATGACCAAATGGCAATATAATATCCTCCTACGTTAACATGACCAAATGACAATAAAATACCCTCCTACGTTAACATGACCAAATGGCAATATAATACCCTCCTACGTTAACATGACCAAATGGCAATAAAATACCCTCCTACGTTAACATGACCAAATGGCAATATAATACCCTCCTACGTTAACATGACCAAATGGCAATAAAATACCCTCCTACGTTAACATGACCAAATGGCAATATAATACCCTCCTATGTTAACATGACCAAATGGCAATATAATATCCTCCTACGTTAACATGACCAAATGGCAATAAAATACCCTCCTACGTTAACATGACCAAATGGCAATATAATACCCTCCTACGTTAACATGACCAAATGGCAATATAATACCCTCCTACGTTAACATGACCAAATGGCAATATAATATCCTCCTACGTTAACATGACCAAATGGCAATAAAATACCCTCCTACGTTAACATGACCAAATGGCAATATAATACCCTCCTACGTTAACATGACCAAATGGCAATATAATATCCTCCTACGTTAACATGACCAAATGGCAAATACCCTCCTACGTTAACACACCAAAAATGGCAATATAATACCCTCCTACGTTAACATGACCAAATGGCAATAAAAATACCCGCCTACGTTAACATGACCAAATATAATACCCTCTATGTTAACATGACCAAATGGCAATATATACCCTCCCTACGTTAACATGACCAAATGGCAATATAATACCCTCCTACGTTAACATGACCAAATGGCAATATAATACCCTCCTACGTTAACATGACCAAATGGCAATATAATACCCTCCTACGTTAACATGATCAAATGGCAATATAATACCCTCCTACATTAACATGACCAAATATAATACCCTCTTACGTTAACATGACCAAATGGCAATATAATACCCTCTTACATTAACATGACCAAATGGCAATATAATACCCTCTTACATAAACATGACCAAATGGCAATATAATACCCTCCTACATCAAAATGACCAAATAGTAATATAACACCCTCCTACGTTAACCTGACCAAATGGCAATATAATACCATCTTACACTAACATGACTAAGTGGCAATATAATACCCTCTTACATAAACATGACCAAATGGCAATATAATACCGTCCTACGTTAACATGGCCAAATGGCAATATAATACCCTCCTACATTAACATGGACAAATGGCAATATAATACCCTCCTACGTTAACATGACCAAATGGCAATATAATACCCTCCTACGTTAACATGACCAAATGGCAATATAATATCCTCCTACGTTAACATGACCAAATGGCAATATAATACCCTCCTACGTTAACATGACCAAATGGCAATATAATACCCTCCTACGTTAACATGACCAAATGGCAATATAATACCCTCCTACGTTAACATGACCAAATGGCAATATAATATCCTCCTACGTTAACATGACCAAATGGCAATATAATATCCTCCTACGTTAACATGACCAAATGGCAATATAATACCCTCCTACGTTAACATGACCAAATGGCAATATAATACCCTCCTACGTTAACATGACCAAATGGCAATATAATACCCTCCTACGTTAACATGACCAAATGGCAATATAATACCCTCCTACGTTAACATGACCAAATGGCAATATAATACCCTCCTACGTTAACATGACCAAATGGCAATATAATACCCTCCTACGTTAACATGACCAAATGGCAATATAATACCCTCCTACGTTAACATGACCAAATGGCAATATAATACCCTCCTACGTTAACATGACCAAATGGCAATATAATACCCTCCTACGTTAACATGACCAAATGGCAATATAATATCCTCCTACGTTAACATGACCAAATGGCAATATAATATCCTCCTACGCTAACATGACCAAATGGCAATATAATACCCTCCTACGTTAACATGACCAAATGGCAATATAATACCCTCCTACGTTAACATGGCCAAATGGCAATATAATACCCTCCTACGTTAACATGACCAAATGGCAATATAATATCCTCCTACGTTAACATGACCAAATGGCAATATAATATCCTCCTACGTTAACATGACCAAATGGCAATATAATACCCTCCTACGTTAACATGACCAAATGGCAATATAATACCCTCCTACGTTAACATGACCAAATGGCAATATAATATCCTCCTACGTTAACATGACCAAATGGCAATATAATAAATGGCCCCTCCTACGTTAACAACATGACCAAATGGCAATATAATACCCTCCTACGTTAACATGACCAAATGGCAATATAATATCCTCCTACGTTAACATGACCAAATGGCAATAAAATACCCTCCTACGTTAACATGACCAAATGGCAATATAATACCCTCCTACGTTAACATGACCAAATGGCAATATAATATCCTCCTACGTTAACATGACCAAATGGCAATAAAATACCCGCCTACGTTAACATGACCAAATGGCAATATAATACCCTCCTATGTTAACATGACCAAATGGCAATATAATACCCTCCTACGTTAACATGACCAAATGGCAATAAAATACCCTCCTACGTTAACATGACCAAATGGCAATATAATACCCTCCTACGTTAACATGACCAAATGGCAATATAATACCCTCCTACGTTAACATGACCAAATGGCAATATAATACCCTCCTATGTTAACATGACCAAATGGCAATATAATACCTTGCTACATTAACATGACCAGACAAGTATAGTTTTACCCTGTTCCAGTGTTGTGTTCCTGTCCACACTGCATGTCATATATAAGATAGGGACGCAGGGGAAACTTCTGACATCTCTGCATCACTGATCTGAATAAAAACAAGATAATAAAGTATATACATATACAGGCCTTCAAGTGGCTCACAGTGAAAATATAGGAGGAAATTTGCAAAAATATAGGAGAAATATAGGAATTTTCTGAATAAAATATAGGAAAAATATAGGAAATAACAGAGGGTAAGACAGGTCTGTTCTACATTGTATGTTCCAAACTTGGTAGTTTTCTGGTGTTTAAAGTGATCGTAAACCCTCAAGTAAAATTTTCTTTTAAATGAAAGACCATTCCAAACAGTGTGGGAAAATATTTATTGTAATTTTTTATGATTTTGTTACACAGAGTAAACTGCAAATAAAGCATGGTATTCTATGGTGGTCTGATGCAATCATATCTAGTTCCAGTGACGTCACACGGCTAAATCCATATATTTCAAACTTTGTATGCACTTTCCAATGCTTGATTCAAGCTTAAGGTGTGCATACTTTGAGTTTGAACACAGACTCACCGTTCCAATGTGAATGTTTTACCAAGATCTGGGAGATGGTAACTCATAAGTGTCAAGTCAATTTGAATCTTGCATTTAATTTCCCCGATTTTGGTGAAACATGCACATTGGAACAGACAGTCTGTGTTGAAACTCAAAGTATACACACCTTAAGCTTGAATCAAGCATTGGAAAGTGCATACGTGCATACATAAGTTTGAAATATATGTATTAAGGCATTGTGACGTCACTGGACCTAGATATGATTGCAACAGACCACCAAAGAAAACCATGATTTATTTGTAGTTTACTGTGTAATGAAATCGTAAAAAAAATACAATAAATATTTTTCGGCAGTGTTTCCAAAATTTGGTCTTTCATTTGATGGAAACTTTACTTGAGGGCTTATCATCACTTTAATCAAATTACTTTCACTGAATGCGGTCATAGTGGTGGTCATTCAGGTGACCTGTTCTGTTATTTGATTCAGCAAAGAGAGATTGAAATGCTTTCATATTTGCCGAGCGAAGAGAGGCGAAAAAAGAATTCTTAAATGTATTTCCTCATGTCAGTTTGACTCATTACAGAGCATTGATTTAAGTTTTCATGAGAAAAAGTCAAAATATAGGAAATACGGTAAGTTCCCTAAGTATTCGCGACCCTAAGTAAATTCGAAAACGGGCATTTTTCGCCAGGTCACGTGACACTGTTCCCTAAGTAATCGAAAACGGCCCATTCGTGAAAAACCGCGGTCCTAACTATTCGAAAGTCCCCCATTTATGTGGTCGCGAGATTGATAATATTGTGGGCTTATGTAGTTGTGGGATGGGAAAAACATCCGCATCAACGATTTCGAGAGCGTGTCAAAAGTTTTCACGTTCAAACTGAAAGAATGCGTCAGAAAATGAAACCGTACTCGTTCAGAAAGAATCAGTCGGAAAATGAACACTATCCCGTCAGAAAAAGGAGTGTCAGAAAATGAACGTTCTTATTCGAGCGTTCAAATTAGACAGAGGCGTGGGATATTATGAAATACCAACCCGGTTATGAACAATCTCCTATAAAGCGCCGCTCAATAGCCGTTTTACTCTCTTTCAAACCTATTTACAATATTTTCAGCTTGTTATCCTAAAGAAGAGAGTCCTAAATATATTTTAGAGGGTTTCACGAAACCAATCGCCACGACAGCGTCAGAAAATGAATATACGAAAGTGAACATCCTTTTTTTTTCGATGACGGGACTCCCATATCCATTCCCAATAAAAATGGATACATCTGTTATTTGAAAGCAATTATAGCAAGGACTCGAGGTTAATACGCAGTTTACTTAAAGGGTTTTGAAAATATTGGTGTTTACACAGCTGTGATAGAATGATTTGCTGACATCCATGGAAAGATTGAAAGAATGAGCCAGGTGGGATTATCAGCGACTTTTACTCTTCAGAACGTCCCCATATGAACCTCTTTTAGCTGGCAAATTCCCATGCAGTTCGTGATGCCAAGCAGAGATAAACCCCTTTTTCACCCCATATGCAGGACTTGTCCATTGATATGTAAATGTATCCAATATTGCAGCCCAGTTTTGGCACAAGGCCAAAAGTACTGAGCGCTCAAGAGAGGAAGTGCTTTGATCCTGCCTGGAATGGAGACATTTAAGACTACACGAATCATCAGAGTCCAGAGAAAACTATTATTATTCAAATTAGCTAGAGCCAGTTTCCGCCCAAATCGTTTATTATGTGCCAACAAGGCAGAGTGTTGGATCAGTTATGCAGACCGATTGTATAACCTTTGACAGACTGGCTGGTCTCACTTCAAACCTGGGATCATCCGATTTATTGTTTTTGATTGCGCTAATCTTGTATACAAATTAAAGATTCTGACTGGTTTACATATAATTATTGATCACATTCACTGCAATGATTTAATGAAGTGACCGTCTAAAAGAAAATAACAGTTTTCTGTTCATTTCATTTTCATTCATTACTTTGTTGCTGAAATGAAACAAAGCAATACATTTGTTCCAATTACCCAAACAATTTTCACAGCGACTAGCAGATTTACCATAGATTGTGTGCACAAAGAGGCTCAATGGGGATATTCAGGTTGACCAGCATCAATGTCTAAGACATCTCCCGATAGCTCAAATGAAATACCAGCTGCTTCCGTGCTGAAGTAAAAATATACAGGAGACTTCTAGCAAGAAATGAAATACTGGCTCCCTCGACTTACATGACATTGGACTTTTTTTATTGATACTTCAGGTAAATCCCACAATATGTGCATATAAAATTAAATATTTTAACCGTTTTACATAATCATCGGATAAATGTTGGAAGATATTCATTTCAATTAAACAAGGTTATTTTATGAAGAGAGGCATCGCCTGCTCTAGAGTACAGTTACGCAGTGTGCATACGCCCCCTTGTTAGGCCCCATGCAAGCGGAGATGTACAGGCTATTAATAGACACAAAGGCTTGATTATTACTTTGGGGAACATATGGGGGTTACGCGTTCACGATTGATAACACAACAAAGCAGTGGATAAAACGTTCCAATTAGCAAACAATGTAATGTTGTACGAATAATCAGTTTTTTTATTGATAGACGTTTTAGAAGTTGGGGACTAGTAACCAAACGAACTGTTACCAACGTAACCAAACGAACTGTTGCCAACTGGGCGGACGGTATGGCAGCCCGTTCCTACACTCGTGAAACGGGCATAACATGCCGCTCTTCTCGTCACGCTAACCTGCCTGTTCGCAGTGTGCCCCAAAGTCGAGAAGCTTCGTCAATATGGGGACTCTAAATTTACGAAAATGTCCGTTTTCCTGAACTGACCTGCACAAAGTATTCGGAAGTGGTCAGTTTTTCACGACTGCGATATTCACTTCCGGTCACGAATACTTAGGGAACTTACCGTATAGGAGGTTTTGAGTAAAATATATGAAAATACAGGAATCTATAGATGATGAGGGCAGTTTTCTCAGGATCAACATCCACAGTATCCAGTATTACACATACGGTAAGCGATCCATATATACGATCATCTTTCGATTTACGATCGACCCCATTTTTTCGGGAGATTTACGATCGGATATTCTAACTGATTTACAATCACCCACAAATTCTAAAATGAGACGATCTAACTTAAATTCGATCGCACACGGTCGGCAATAGCTAGAATGAATATGAACAGATACGCAACATTATGCGCGAGATCGGCAGTATCGACGCATACGCAAAATGGAGTTGTTAATGTGACCTAAACCAAATCTAAACAGCATATATTCCTGAATGGTAAATAAAAACAACTTCGTGTAAAACATAATAGTTGCGCGAGTGTCAAATTATTTCTATTATATTAACAAGAGCCCAAGGGGCTTCAATATACGCCCGTATATCTGGAATTACATTGGTTCAAATTTCAAGATTGTTTGATAGCCTTGATTCCAATTGATCTAGCAATCCAGAGAAAGGTCTACAATTTTTTGCTTATAAGAATGTAACATATATCACATCTTACATTGAATGATAAACTAAAATGAGCTCAACTCTTGGTAACTAGTTGACCTTGAAGCAATAGCTTAGAGCTCACATATCCCACACTGAAATCGACAATAGTCGAACACAAGAAAATAGTAGTTTTCCTGCAAATGAATTCCTTTCAGATGAGAGAATTTTTCATGAAGGAAGAAGAAAGAGATGAAGTAAACCCTTGTCCTTGAGTTAATAAACAGGTGTGAAGTTCATAAAGGACTCCTCTCCCCGTTAAATTTGTAAATGTATGTTTTTTATTTCACAACAGTTTAACTAAATGAAGCGTTTCAAACATGGGAGACAACTCAACAGGACAATATCATATAAATGCAGGGGAAAGACTTTTGAATATTCCAACAATATTCCAACACATTTAGTCAGCTAAGCTGGATTCATTTTTGCGACCTAGACCTTTGACCTCATATGTATGGCTCCACTTTGCCATGCGAGTATACTCAAAGTTTGGTACCAATCCATACCTTGAAACTAGAGCTATCGCATGGACAACAAATTTTAATGGATGAATGGACAGAACGCAACATCGCATTACACGACCTCGTCTTCGACAGGCATATGTCAATGTGACTTTTAATGATTTCTGATTTTGGGGTCACAGTGACCTTGACCTTTGACCTCAATTTTGATACACAACACATTGTCTTCCCTCAATCTAACAATGCACACAAAAAATCATGATTTTTAATGATTTCCTGATTTTGGGGTCACAGTGGCCTTGACCTTTGACCGTGACCTAAATTTTGGTACATGACAAACCGTCTCCCCTCAATTTCTCAATGGACACAAAAATTCATGATTTTTAACAATTTCACGATTTTGGGGTCACAGTGACCTTGACCTTGACCTACATTTTGGTATGTGACTCATCGTGTCCCCTTAATGTATCTACTGACACAAAAAATGTTATTTTTAATAATTTCCTAATTTTGGGGTCGGTGACCTTTGACCTTGACCTAATTTTTGGTACGCATCACTTCATTTCCGCCTATTGAACCCACTCACAAAAAATTAGAAATTTTTAACGATTTCCTGATTTTTTAATCACACTGACCTTTGACCTCTGACCTTGACCTACATTTAATATGCAACACATCGTTCCCCCCCTAGGGCATCCACTCACCAAAAATTAGAACTTTAGATAGAAAACTGTCAACGATCAATGATTTCCTGATTTTTGGCAACAGTGACCTTTGACCTCTGACCTCGACCTCAATTTTGGTACGCGACACATCGTCTCCACCTGGCGTATCCACTCACAAAAAATTGCAACTGTGGATAGAAAACGCTCAGAGATATAGACCGGACACGAACACTTCAGTGATTTCCTGTTTTTTAGGCCAGTGACCTTTGACCTGTGACCTTGACCTTCATTTTGGTACGCGACACATCGTCTCCCCGTAGGGTATCCACTCACCAAAAATTGGAGCTGTGGATAGGAAACTGTCCCAGATATAGACCGGACACGAGAACCGGACAGACGGACGGAAACCGCCATCCCATAATACGACCGCCTTTTGGGCGGGCGTATAAAAACGATAGACATATTCTTTTTGCGAATTCAAGAAACAAACGTGTGACGGTCTTGCAAATATTATGAAAAATTATGCTGAGACCAATAGCCGCTCACTGCGGGAATTAAATGGTTGCCGATTTGTTCTTTAACTAAGGGTCCGATGTCTGCGATTTTGTTTAATAAACGGATGATATATGGAAGGATAATGATAGAAATGTTTCTCTGTTAGAGGCCTACTTATCCCCCGTCACGGCTTCAGTGTTTTGTCGCCACCTGGAGATATTATGTTAAATTATCTGAAATTGTTGAATGTTGTAAAATAGAGAGCTGTTAATTGATCTTTGTTTCTACTGGGACGAATATTATACTCGTCCCAGGTTTCTATAAGAAAATACGTGTGTTGGCTTCTTTTGCTTCAAGTCATTTTCGCTGGCTATCCAAAATCCGCCGTTGATACCGGCCGGTTCGATAAAATTTACAGCATTCAACGATTTCAGATAATTTAAGATAATAATAGGTGGCGACAAAACACTGAAGCCGTGACCGGGACAAGTAGGCCCCTAACAGAGAAACAATTCTATCATTGTCCTTCCATATATCATCCATTTATTAAATTATTATTATCAATCGCAGACATCGGACACACCACTCTAGGTTTTACAGAATGCACTCAATACATGTATATAAACAATGCAAAGCACATGGTAAGTTACAATAAATTCTATAACAGAGGAAGGCCGCGCTGCGGGAAAGTAGATTTGACTCCACGCATTTTATAATAGTATACATCGCAAGGCAGGTATGCAACCGACTTTGAGCTCTCACCCTTCCTGGGCAGACGGGGCCCCACGTGCGTTACGCACGATCAATATACAGAGTAGGTCAGACAGGAAGATGGGGGGACACCTAGGGGTTTAGCATATACGGTTGACAAATAAGTTAACAATCGCGATCAACATCCGTCGAATGCCATGTATCAAATTTGTTATATAAATGTCATACAAATACGTAATATAATAATGCGTGGTTTGATATCATAACGAAGTCCTTATTCGTCTATCAAATTTCTTCAAATTACGAACATTTTAAGGAGCTTAATTCACCAAATTGCTCACCCAATTAATGTATCATTCTTTATGATATTTTGTCACATCGGACTTTTAATAAAACCAAATCAGTATGGTGAAATTTCTTTGTCGAAGTTTAATATTATATAGTTCATCTCGTTTTCTTCCAAAAAATAATGTATTACGTTATGTAGGGCTATGGGTGAATCAGATTTCTTATAAACAAATTTATCTTATTAATGTACAATGCAATGACTATAATTATCGCGGCAATTTTTACGTTGTGGGGAGATAATCGGATATATCGTGCTTTTCTCTCATTTCCGCGATCTAATGTTTTCGATCGAGCCGGTTTTTCTCGTCATTGCAGAGGGGCGTACGATCCAATTTTTACGATCAAGCATCCATTTTGGGACTAAAAAATCACTTCCAGCGATCGAATATTTGGATCGCTTACCGTATACATATGTAGATGGACTTCTGTATGGAGCAGCTTCATCAGGCTAAAAACTGTCAAATGATGTGATTCAAAATTGTTAACTGCTGATTCCTTTTGTATGCTGTACCAGAAAAAAATGTGGCCTTCTTGAAAAAATCTGAATTTCCTGAGCGACAATATAACAAATTTGTTTGCTGACAACATAGCCTTAAGATTGTAATGTATCCCTGCTAGTTTGGTCAATGTTATTTGATCGCATTGTAAGGTAATTATTTATATTCCACTCTGGATTATCTTTTTACTAATTCTAGGAACACAGAATAGCAAGATTTTATCCAAAAGATGGATTTTTAGGAACAATAAATCTGGAAATATGACTTTTCAAAAATGGTACCACCCACAGTTTTAGACTACTATTATGGCTGGCCACGCGTAGTTTTGGAAACATTTTTTTCTGGCCGCAGCTAACATGCAAGCTTGCAAATGGAAGCTACACTTTACATAAGGGTAAATGAGTAAATATGATTTAAGGATACTGCAGAAACTTTTACAGACCCTCTAGAATTTGTCTTCATACAGCTAAACTATGTCTTACAGCTTTGGTAATGTATATATTTTTTGAAAGCTCATTTTCCAAGGATTCCAAATAAATAAATTTGTTCACTGTAAATCTGTATGTTGTGAAGACTTTCAAATCTTAAAAAAATAATTTAAAAAAATGAGCCTTCATTTTTAAAAAAGTATTCAACTTATAGTAACTTACATCATTTCCTAATGACTCAACAGGAAATCTGTGTCTCAGTTTTGTCAATTTTGGTCTAGTTCTTATCTTATTGATATTTAATTGATCTCCAAAGTTCAAAACTGTGAGTTTCTCGGTTTTGTAAAGTATTATTCAATTAAATGTCAATAGAATGAGAGCTAGACCAAAATTGAACAGAATATTTGAAACAAAGTATGCAATACAATGGAGCTAAGCTATGGAACTCTCTTGATAATAACCTGAAAGAAGCACCCTCTCTTTGGGCCTTCAGGTCCAGACTGACAAAAATGTACCAGTATAAAAATAAGTCAGTACAACAAGGGGTATAAAATATGCCAGGATTTTGTGTAACTATAATATTATTCTTAACGTTATCGTACATACATGTAGTCTAGCTTGCGATTGTGTGATTATTCTCCTGAGATGTTTAAATATTTATTTGATCACGATGTTGTACAGTATTAACTATGACATTTGATATTTTGTACACTTTTGTTTTGGAGGGCCTCTTGGAAGAACAGTTTATAACTGATTGAGTTACCCTCAATAAATAAACATTTATATATATATATATATATATATTGATACAACTAGGACACGGATTTGTTTTCTACAGGAAATGATGAAGTAAGTTATGATAAGGTGAATATTTTTTGAAAATAGCATTTAAAAAATTCGAATTAAATTTTGAATTAATTTTTTTTAAGGATGTCCGCTGATGGTAAATCAAAGTAATTAACTTTTTGAATAATGTGTGTTGTTGCATTCATAATTGTGTAATATGAGGAAAAACAAAGAAAAAAATGTAGGTTGGTGTGCATTTTTTATCTGTAGGCAATGTTAAGTGGACTGACCCATGCTCAATTTGATAACTCAGAAAGCATCGGGAATAGCACTATTTTTGAAGCATATTCATGAAAAATTCATATAAATAGTATTTAACTTTTTCTTATATTCTAACTGTTTGCAGAAAATCACAATGTCTATCAAAATTTAGCAAATTGGATGGATGTTGGTGTGCAAAATTCTTGGCTAAAAGGCTTTTAAAGGAAATCCCCATCGCTTAACCTAGGGAAGGGAGATAACCCAATAGAAAAACAGGCAAAATGGCTGCCTAAGTCAAAAACCACCAGCGGACATCCTTAAATCCGAATATCTTCACAACCTACAGATTGACAGTGAACAAATTTATATATTGGAATCCTTAGGAAATGTGCTTTCAAGAGATATATACAATACCATAGCTATGTGTCATACTTTTAGCTGTATAAAGACAAGTGTGTAAAAGTATAGGAGGGCTCAGTACCCTTAATGTTGCTTTCAACACTTGCTTCTCATTCCTTTTCACACCCGGTAATCACACGGGTAGAGTCCTATTACTTTTCACACCCGAAAACCACATGGGTAGAGTCCTATTCCTTTTCGCACCCAGAAACCACACATAGGACCCCACCCGGTCCTATTTCTTTTCACACCTGGAAATCCCATGTGTACCCCATGTCATGCCAAGCTCTACGAGGAGCCGAGACCTATTCTTACCATAACCTGGAGTGTGCACAACGATACCCCAGGTCAATCCCCGGAGCCAGTTTACACAAGATTTGAACCACATCATTTGACAGTGAATACTTTGATAAAACTTCAAAATTCACTAGCAAATATGCGCAATAATCCCCCGTTTTTGGTTTCCTTTTTTATGGAAGATATCTTATAAACAGTGGATTGATGGATCTATCATATTCATTTTTGTTTCAGACAAATTAAAATTTGCGCAACAATGGTAGAAGTTAGGTATTATTTATTCTACATTGAAACCTGGGTAAACTGACCAATCATTTGGTAGACTGTTTGCAGTCAACAAGTTTATCAACAACAGGTAGAATAATTTGAAAGAGTCTGGATTACCGAGCAGTTAGGAGTCGATTATCGTAGACCATCTTGTTAGGGAATTCACAGATCTCAGGATCCATTCTGTACTGTGTGTTCAGGAATAAGACAGGACTATCCTTGTCAAACCTGGTGGAGTTGACGTAGGTGTATAACCGTTCAAACAACGATTGCTTGAAATTGTTCTCTTCTGCTTTCTGTCAGAACAAAAATAAGAAGAAAAGAAACATCATAAATGCAAATTGAACTGAATGGAAGAAAAAAAGCAATGATACATTTAAACAGAGACAAGTCCTTTTGCTGGGATAGTGTTAAAATATTAGTGATATATTGGTTTGAACAGTAATCCAAATGATTCAAACAGTAAACATGAGCTCAGATATGAGCAAGTGTCTGTGAAATACTATAAGAGCAGGAGTCACGTCATAGGTAAGGCTTTGGTCCTCTTCTTCAGTAGATGATCATTGTGAGTGAATGATTAACGTCGCGTTCAGCATTATTTTGACCATACAGCAATGATATAACTAACTACTATATGATTAGCTGGACATGTGCGACTATCCATGTACAGTCATCATGTAGAGGAAATTAATCTTCCCCTCGTGGCAACAGACATGGTACAATACTCATGTTGCTTACCCACTTGGAGGCTAATGATCAGTTCGATCTATCAATTAAGAGAGAAGATGGTGGTTCACAGTTGAAACATTGTCCTACCTTGCTAGTGACTGTGGCAGGCAGTTGTTCTGGATCACCTACTAAAACAAGCTTACTCGTCCCATACTGTAGAGGTATCAAACAATCCAGCTCTGTACACTGAGTGGCCTGCAAGAGAATAAAATACCACTACTGTTACTGAACCAGTTCTGAGAGGTGGAGGACATTGTAGCCAGCCATCAAATGACGTCAATGAGAATGTCAAAGGTAAAGTTGTTTAAAATAATATTTATTTCCATTATGGATTGCTGAACAGGACAAGCCTATATAAACACCTCTGCAGATTTCAGTTCAGTTCACTTCAATATCTAGTGAATAATAATCCAAATCTGTCTTCAAGTTCTGGATATAACATATTCGTTAACACATTATTGCTGCTAAAGGTCTACGCCCTACATACTTTGCATGAAAACATACAGAGAAGATTTGTGAACAACAAGTTCAAATTAGACAGATATAAAAGTTTTTTTTTCAACACAATAAAACATGTGGTGGAAAACATAATATTGTAGCCATAACCTCTGCTCTCGGAGACTTGACGTCCGAGTCCAGTTACGATCACGCCATATTCAGTATCGATGTGAGACATCGTATCAGGAGATATGTCTCATGACAAAGGCATTAATTCAGTTGTAACTTTGTGACGTTGTTGGCATCACAATAGAAAGGTCGCCTAGAAAATCGCTACGATTGAGCATAATAAGAGGTCATTGATCAAAAGATCTATTCGACTATAGCCAGATTTGGAGGCGCCTTGGTGCAATACCAAAAGCCCTCGCAATTATTTAAATTAAAGATGTAATCAGCCTCAAATCTAGGCTAAAATTTATGTCTCTCAAACTCAGCCAAAGTGATGTATGTTACAACAGGTACAAAATGAAACACATTTAACCACAAACATGAAGCTGCGCTATCCAAACCCCTCGGCTCTGAACCCCAGCTATTATAATAAGGGTGTCTCTACCAATTGATTGGCTTGTGGGAAGAAATATTTACCCATGGTATTGTAAGAGTACTTTCCTTGAAAAAAAAAAAGTTTTCCTCCCCTTAAATTAATTTGTTTCTTGAATAAATTGAAAGAGCTGTATCGATGTCTCACCAAAACAACAGTACACATAGCTAGATAAATACAGTACATGTATACTAAATGGCACATTTATGTCATTTTCAAAACAGATTTGCAAGCATTCTTTGCATTGTCTAACAGAATAAATGAATAAATCAGTCATCCAATCAATAAATAAATGTGATAGTATACTAACATGATAATAGAAATAATATGCAAACTTAAATTAACATAGGAATTAGTGGATTCTGTTAGACAAGGGGCATAACTCTGCAAAATACTTTCTGACACGACTCATTTTCGATAGGCATCTAGTTCAGGTCAAGAGAAACAACTGTATCACGTTAGGATGTTGTATATGGAACGGTTCTGAAATTATCACAACAACAAATCATAAATGGATTTTTATTTGTAAAAAGGGGCATAACTCTGCAAAATATTGTCCGAGATGACTCATTTTCGATAGGCTTCTGATTTACGTGAAGATAAATAGATGTAACAAGTTTGGTTGCCATGCATGAAACGGTTCTGTAGATATCGCGGTAACGGATTTTATTAGACAAGGGGCATAACTCTGCAAAATACTTTCTGACACGACTCATTTTCGATAGGCATCTAGTTCAGGTCAAGAGAAACAACTGTATCACGTTAGGATGTTGTATATGGAACGGTTCTGAAATTATCACAATAACAAATCATAAATGGATTTTTATTTGTAAAAAGGGGCATAACTCTGCAAAATATTGTCCGAGATGACTCATTTTCGATAGGCTTCTGATTTACGTGAAGATAAATAGATGTAACAAGTTTGGTTGCCATGCATGAAACGGTTCTGTAGATATCGCGGTAACGGATTTTATTAGACAAGGGGCATAACTCTGCAAAATACTTTCCGACACGACTCATTTTTGATAGGCACCTAGTTCAGGTCAAGAGAAACAACTGTATCACGTTAGGATGTTGTATATGGAACGGTTCTGAAATTATCACAATAACAAATCATAAATGGATTTTTATTTGTAAAAAGGGGCATAACTCTGCAAAATATTGTCCGAGATGACTCATTTTCGATAGGCTTCTGATTTACGTGAAGATAAATAGATGTACCAAGTTTGGTTGCCATGCATGAAACGGTTCTGTAGATATCGCGGTAACGGACGGACGGACGTACGGACGTACAGACATACGGACGTACGGACGTACAGACGTACGGACAGCCGTACAGCCGTACATGATGACGACAATACCCCTAGGCCACATTTGGCCGAGGGGTAAAAACTGAACTTGTGTCTACAATTCACGAAAAAATAGATGGAATCGATCTTTAAAAATAAACGGCATGGCATGCTGTTTATTTTCCTACGACCGTGTCAACAAGCGTATACACGTGTGGTGCATTCTACCAACGTATGCTATGCGACATTACCGAACCTTGGGCACGAGCCGTGATGGCATCCCATCGCTGCAGCTCTTCAGCATTCAGGTTCGTGAGCGTCGCTACGTCACTCATTCGTCACGCAGTGAGGTCATTTTCCTCTCCTTGTACAACACACACTCAACGGAGAACCAGAAAATCCGTCGAAGCGGGCAGAATTTAAAATTTGTCTGACAAGATATTCTTACATTCGTTGTATATGACGAGCCCACTATCATCAAATATAATACATATATGCAGGGTTTTTTCTAGCCGTTTTTTTATCGTGGTTACCACGATGAAAAACAATATATATTGAGTTTTGCAGAAAATTTCAAATTGAGTTTTGATAAAAAAAATTGAGTTTTGCGATTTTTGCCGTTTGCGCGTGAAGCGCGCACGAAAAAAAAATTGAGTTTTCCCACAACATACCAGTTGTCAGTTGATAGGTTGTTTCGCATGACCCGCCCGCATCAATATTTTGGAGATAAATAATGCCGCATGTATTTTAATTATCAGTAATTATTGGTCGTAAAAGAAATAAGTAAGCAAATCCAAGTAAAACGAATGAACCGTCACAGCGCGAGTCAGCGCGAAGGCGACTGAAGAGCCGCCATCTTGGTTCACATTCTTGGGGAAAGCCCTTTCAAAACGAGGCACAGTCCTTTTCTAGCGAGGATTCCCTCGTGTCAAGCAAGTGGAAGTAAAGTTTCAACTCCGGCACTTTTGACGGTCGTGTACCAAAGCCATCGTGGTTTTAGTTTATGGATCAGTTGTTTCCTCATCAACCAATTCATTTAACCATCCATTTTATCTGATGAAACGCTTTTGAGTGAAGTGGTCGAACGCTTCACGTCTTCACTCCCGACAACAACAATGACAGCACAGACTGTCGTCTCGACGAATACTCGTAGCTTGAGGACGACGGACATACAAAATTCGTCGCCGTGGACAGAGAATCCCTATCTTCAGTCGGTGTAAAAGAAATAAAAGAAGATTTCAATAAGAGGGGACTCCTGACGTTGAAAATTCGGGTAATAGATTCTGCAGTTATCTTCAATATTGGTAACAAGTAAGAGTTTTTTCCCTTGATTTCTGTTTACACAATTTGTGTGCATTTGAGTTTCACTGTCTACCATAATTATTTACATAATGTTTCACAATTAAAGTAAAGCAAACTTAAAATGTCTCTTTAGAGAAAAATTATTTCATAAATATTTTTTTCTTGCGATCTTCATGAGAGTATTTCAGAGTATAAATCTGTAAAACAGGAATGTTGCCAGGTTATATATTCGATCACAATCTTCTCTGTTAACGGTAAAAAATTTAGCTTCAATAATTAATAATTATAGCATCTAGCATGTATGTTTTAGCATGAGGTCATGCTAAACAACCTATTAACTGACAAAGCCGTACTGTGGTTTGGTGTGGTTGTATCGGAGTGCACCAAACATGCATGTAACAAGTGAACGGCTGACTATCTTAGGCCGAAGTTTATATCTTGATCGACAATGCAGCAGCAGTTCTATATGTTGTTGTTGCTCTAAGAAGACCCGTCATGCTAATTAATGTCGCCTTCAATTGTTGGATGATACACGGTACCCTGTCATGGTTTGAGTTATTTTAGCAATGTTGTCGTAGACTGTGATATAATTCGTGTAAATAGAATTGTCAGTATTTGTTGGTCTCTGAAGAAGTGTCGTAAACATATGACCAACCTCAGTTCTGTAATTGGTGCGCTGTAAAAGTTGGAAAAATTGAGTTTCATCATTTTTTTTATGAAAAAGGCAAAAATATTGAGTTTTGTAGAATTTCTTGAGTTTTCAAAATTTTGAAATTGATATGATACTTTAATTATCTTCCCTGCTGAAAAAACACACAGGGGAGAGTTACTTTAATTATCTTCCCTGCTGAAAAAACACACAGGGGAGAGTTTACAAAATCCATCAATTTTGAAGCTGATTACATCTTTAATCAAAGATTAACCTGTATGATGTATACATCAGATATAGGTTCATATTTACAAAAGAGATACAGATATTCCCCTTTATAAAATAGTTTTTAAAACAAATATTCCAGAATAGTTTCTCATTCTATTATTTAAAATAATTGCGGGAACCTCTGTGAAAAGCGGAAGTGATTACCTACCAGAAGCAGATTTTCGAACCTTCTACCTTAAAGAGCGACATATATTAAGGAGGCGATGAATCCCTTTCTGGGTGGGTTATAATAATCTTAATTTAGAAAACTTACTACGGTAATTCCCCTAATAATTTGATCACTGGAAGTGCAGCAAAAATGGCTTCTACATCAATATTCTTCATGGCATAAGCTACAAAGTGTCACATTTTGTCATTATATGGCTTTTCTTCAATTTGAAAGAAGAATGAGAATGTTACTTTTTATCAGTGTTTGGATAACAGAGTTGAAAAGTGATCTTCCTGTGATTGAATTATTAGGGGAATAACGTAATTTTTTAGGCAGACTATATCTGTAATATTAATGGGAGGTATGATCATGAACCATTAATTGAAAAGAATATGGAGAAAGGTCAAGTATACACTACTGCTAAATAGTGATCATATATTGTTTTTAACAATGAACAGCCCCTGTGAATATTGCTGCCAGTGTTAAATCCAATTGAGTTATATTAGTTTGTAGGTGATCTACCATACCTCATCGACAATAATACAGGTGAAGTGGACAAGTGAGCCAGCTTTCCTGGGGTCATTGTCAGCTCTCATTCTGAACACATCCAGCATACTGTTACTGCCCATTCCATTGAGGGTAGAACAGACCACATCAGCCCCCAGTAAGATCTTCCGTCTTTGAACTCTTTCTTCCCCAGGGTTCACTCTTCCGGTCTCCCCCTAAAGAATGGTATGAAGTGGTCATGGTTAAAGGTGAACTAAACAGCTTTGCATATTTTACATTTTAGATATTCAAGATAAGAAGCTAAGATATTTGATTTAAAGTCAATTTGATACAGGTAAAACAATAAACACTAGCTCCCATAAAATGATGTAAAGATGACGATGATGAAAATATCTGTCAATCTACTTTGCTTGATTTTATTTGTTGTTGAGATACTTCAGATTTTATTTGCTTTATCAGATACTTCAGATAAACCCAAAATGAGTACATGTTGATAGACCATATTTGTATCATTATTTAACCAAAAGAAGTTATGAAAATGAGAATTTCACCCCCTTTGCATTTCACCTTTAACAATTCATGTATACAACCTTCATTCTGTCATTCTGAGTACTCAGATTTTAATTTTACAGGGAACTTGAAAGTATGTTTATCGCAATTGATATGATCTGCTTCTACAGCTAATTAGGTTTCCCAGACGGTCTGATGAACAAGAAATAGGACACACCATTGGCTGATCACACCGTCTCTCTATTATCTTTTTCCTGTCACGCAACTTCTTTATGTCGTCGGACAAACGCACATGCTGAAATATTAGACAACACTACAGTATTACAGGCTTGTGATGCATGAAAGGGCTGTTAAGGTGGTCTTTGTGAATGGGTATCTCAGCCTTATTGATTCACCGGTGTAAAGAAGGGAACTCCCTTCACTATTGGTGTAACAATAGCAGGTACACTAATGTACAGCAGAAATGGCAAGTTTCAGGTGGTGAAAGGTGGCCACTTGCCAGTAGGTATTACTGGGTTGGGTCCCCCCGTCCTCCACGACACACACGAAGCAATTTGTGTACATGAAAATAATTTTAGGAAGGAAGAATAATTTAGCCATCAGAGCCATCGGCCTATCGTCCTCCTAATAACCAATTGTTCCCCTAATAACCAATCGTTCCCCTAATAACCTATCATTCCACTAATAACCTATCATTCCCCTAATAACATATCGTTCCCCTAATAACCTATCGTCCTCCTAATAACCTATCATTCCACTAATAACCTATCATTCCCCTAATAACATATCGTTCCCCTAATAACCTATCGTCCTCCTAATAACCTATCATTCCACTAATAACCTATCGTTCCCCTAATAGCATATCGTCCCCTAATAACCTATCACCCCTCTAATAACCTATTGTTCCCCTAATAACCAATCGTTCCCCTAATAACCTATCATTCCACTAATAACCTATCGTTCCCCTAATAACCTAACGCCCCGTGATAACCTATCGTCCCCCTAATAACCTATCATTCCAATAATAACATATCGTCCATCTAATAACCTATCGTTCGCCTAATAACCTATCATTCCCCTAAAAACCTATCGTTCCCATAATAACCTATCATCCCCCTAATAACCTATCATTCCCCTAATATATAAAAACCTATCATTCCCCTAATAACCTATCATTCCCCTAATAACCTATCGTTCTCCTAATAGCCTAAAGTTCCCCAAATAACCTATCATCCCCTAATAACCTATCATTTCCATAAATAACCTATCATCCCCCTAATAACCTATCATTTCCCTGAATAACCTATCATTCCCCTAATAACCTATCATTTCCCTAAATAACCTATCGTTCCCCTAATAACCTATCATTTCCCTAAATAACCTATCGTCCCCTTGATAACCTATCATTTCCCTAAATAACCTATCATCCCCCTAATAACCTATCATTTCCCTAAATAACCTATCGATCCCCTAATAACCTATCATTTCCCTAAATAACCTATCATCCCCCTAATAACCTATCATTTCCCTAAATAACCTATCATTCCCCTAAGAACCTATCATTTCCCTAAATAACCTATCGTTCCCCTAATAGCCTATCATTTCCCTAAATAACCTATCATCCCTCTAATAACCTATCGTTCCCCTAATAACCTATGGTCTCCTAATAGCCTATCATCCCCCTAATAACCTATCGTTCCCATAATAACCTATCATTCCACTAATAACCTATCGTTCCCCTAATAACCTATGGTCTCCTAATAGCCTATCATCCCCCTAATAACCTATCGTTCCCATAATAACCTATCATTTCCCTAAATAACCTATCATCCCACTAATAATCTATCATTTCCCTAAATAACCTATCGTTCCCCTAATAACCTATCATTTCCCTAAATAACCTATCGTCCCCCTAATAACCTATCGTTTCCCTAAATAACCTATCGTTCCCATAATAACCTATCATTTCCCTAAATAACCTATCATCCCCCTAATAACCTATCATTTACCTAAATAACCTGTTGTTCCCCTAATAACCTATCATTTCCCTAAATAACCTATCATCCCCCTAATAACCTATCATTTCCCTAAATAACCTATCGTTCCCCTAATAGCCTATCATTTCCCTAAATAACCTATCATCCCCTAATAACCTATCGTTCCCATAATAACCTATCATTTCCCTAAATAACCTATCATCCCCCTAATAACCTATCATTTCCCTAAATAACCTTTGGTTCCCCTAATAACCTATCATTTCCCTAAATAACCTATCGTTCCTCTAATAACCTATCATTTCCCTAAATAACCTATCATTTCCATAAATAACCTATCATCCCCCTAATAACCGATCATTTCCCTAAATAGCCTATCGTTCCCCTTATAACCTATCGTTCCCCTAATAACCTATCGTTCCCCTAATAACCTATCATTTCCCTAAATAACCTATCGTTCCCCTAATAACCTATCATTTCCCTAAATAACCTATCGTTCCCCTAATAACCTATCATTTCCCTAAATAACCTATCGTCCCCCTAATAACCTATCATTTCCCTAAATAACCTATCATTCCCCTAATAACCTATCATTTCCCTAAATAACCTATCGATCCCCTAATAATCTATCGTTCCCCTAATAACCTATCGTTCCCCTAATATATAAAAACCTATCATTCCCATAATAACCTATCATTCCCCTAATAACCTATCGTTCTCCTAATAACCTAAAGTTCCCCTAATAACCTATCATCCCCCTAATAAACTATCAATCCACTAATAACCTATCATTCCCCTAATAACCTATGGTCTCCTAATAACCTATGGTCTCCTAATAACCTATCATCCCCCTAATAACCTATCGTTCCCCTAATAACCTATCATTTCCCTAAATAACCTATCATCCCCCTAATAACCTATCATTTCCCTAAATAACCTATCGTTCCCCTAATAACCTATCATTTCCCTAAATAACCTATCGTACCCCTAATAACCTATCGTTTCCCTAAATAACCTATCGCTCCCATAATAACCTATTATTTCCCTAAATAACCTATCGTTCTCCTAATAAGCTATCATTTCCCTAAATAACCTATCGTCCCCCTAATAACCTATCATTTCCCTAAATAACCTATCGATCCCCTAATAACCTATCATTCCCCTAATAACCTATCGTTCCCCTAATAACCTATCGTTCCCCTAATATATAATACGAAGCTGCGCATCTGAAAACCCCTCGGCTCTGGGCGCCAGCCATTCATAATGTATTCAATTTGAAGCAAGACTTCAGGAACACCAAGCAGTCAAGTGACAAATATACAGATTATGAAAAAATTTGCCATTAGAAATGGCCTCTAAGGTTTGTGTCCAATCAGAGAAGTCGGTATTCATTACATAAGTCTCTTGATGCATCGATGATGTATACCAAATTTTGTCAGAGCATTTGAAACTTATCAGAGATAGAGATCATTAATGATTTCGCATAAATTAAAGATAGCCGCCCATCCTTCCCACCACTCAGAGAAACTGATGTGGTTATTCATTGCAAGTGTCTTGATACATGGATGCTGTATACCAAGTTTCATATAGAACACTGAAATGGTATCAAAGATATACATCATCACAGATTTTGCATAAATTAAAGATGGCCACCAAGGTTTCCGCCCAATCAGAAACACCAGAACTGCCATTTATCGTAAGTCTATTGATGCATCGATGATATATGCCAAATGTTACATCGAGCACTCGAACGGTATCAGAGATAGAGATCATTAATGATTTCGCATAAATTAAAGATGGCCGCCCATCCTTCCTGCCACTCAGAGGAACTGATGTGGTTATACATTGCAGGTCTCTTGATACATCGATGCTGTATACCAAGTTTCGTATAGAACACTTGAATGGTATCAAAGATATATATCATTAAAGATTTTGCATAAATTAAAGATGGCCGCCAAGGTTTCCACCGAATATGGGAAACTGGTCTGGTCATTCCTTTGAAGTTTCTTGATGCATCGATGATCTATACCAAGTTCACACACGGAACAGTGAAATGGTACCTAAGATACACAAGATTAATGATTTCGCATAAATTAAATATGGCCGCCAAAGTTTCCAACCAATCAGGTCCAGATTCAATAGGGTTCTGGGTCATGAGCATATGGATGTGCAGTGCAAGTTTGGTGTGCCTAGGGTAAGTCGTTCTAAAGATATCTTGGTAACGAGAAAGCTGTGATGGTTTCGCATAAATTAAAGATGGCCGCCAAAGTTTCCAACCAATCAGGTCCAGATTCAATAGGGTTCTGCGTCACGCGCATACAGATGTGCACTGCAAGTTTGGTGTGCCTAGGGTAAGTCGTTCTGAAGATATCTTGGTAACGAGAAAGGTGTGACGGACGGACGGACGGACAGACGTACATGACGACGACAATACCCTTCGGCCAAATTTTGGCCGAGGGGTAAAAACCTATCATTCCCGTAATAACCTATCATTCCTCTAATAACCTATCGTTCTCTTAATAACCTAAAGTTCCCCTAATAACCTATCATCCCCCTAATAAACTATCATTCCACTAATAATCTATCGTTCCCCTAATAACCTATGGTCTCCTAATAGCCTATCATCCCCCTAATAACCTATCGTTCCCATAATAACCTATGATTTCCCTAAATAACCTATCATCCCACTAATAATCTATCATTTCCCTAAATAACCTATCGTTCCCCTAATAACCTATCATTTCCCTAAATAACCTATCGTCCCCCTAATAACCTATCGTTTCCCTAAATAACCTATCGTTCCCATAATAACCTATCATTTCCCTAAATAACCTATCATCCCCCTAATAACCTATCATTTACCTAAATAACCTGTTGTTCCCCTAATAACCTATCATTTCCCTAAATAACCTATCATCCCCCTAATAACCTATCATTTCCCTAAATAACCTATCATCCCCCTAATAACCTATCGTTCCCATAATAACCTATCATTTCCCTAAATAACCTATCATCCCCCTAATAACCTATCATTTCCCTAAATAGCCTTTGGTTCCCCTAATAACCTATCATTTCCCTAAATAACCTATCGTTCCTCTAATAACCTATCATTTCCCTAAATAACCTATCATTTCCATAAATAACCTATCATCCCCCTAATAACCGATCATTTCCCTAAATAGCCTATCGTTCCCCTTATAACCTATCGTTCCCCTAATAACCTATCGTTCCCCTAATAACCTATCATTTCCCTAAATAACCTATCATCCCCCTAATAACCTATCATTTCCCTAAATGACCTATCGTCCCCCTAATAACCTATCATTTCCCTAAATAACCTATCATTCCCCTAATAACCTATTGTTTCCCTAAATAACCTCAGGGTTTTTTTTACACAGCATCGTGGTATTCCCGATGAAAATGAATTTGAATTGAGTTTTTTTCATAAAAGATTGAGTTTATGTAAGACCGGGGCGAACAAAAATGCCCCGATCACGGGAAAGTTTGATCGCGACCAAAAGTTTACAATGTACAAGGTTGTTGTTGTTCGTGTCACCTCCGTCTCTATGCTAATGAAAGTCCACGAGAGCCCACTCTTCATGTCATCTCTGCCACTTCCCGGGTTTCCGTATGTTTGTTTTAGCTGCAGACACCGCGTCTCGTCAATGGGATATCCAGTGAAAATGAAACACACTCAGGAAGCTATTGCGGAGATTATTTTTCTGTTCGTTGACTGTCGTAACATTTTTTTTTTTAACAGAGTTGTCTCCCATCATATGACAACATTCGCTGTCGAGTACCGCCAGATATCTGTGGCAATGAACTGCTAGTTTTTCGATGAAGGGTTCCCGATAATGATTTCAGCGCCATTTTTTTTTATCTCAACACGTGGTTCCGCTTTACCAAAGTAAGCGAGAAAATCTCAACACGAACACAAATGAAACATATTTGTCGTTCGCTGAAAATTTTTCAACTTCCTTGATCTGTTTGAACTCTATTTGAACCCGTATAATACCTGCCTCACGTCGACGCGAAGTGCCTGTGTTTTGTGGTGGAAAACCGGCAACATTCAACCTCTGCCCTTGTTACGGTAAATTGAGAATTTATCGTTTAAGACTTCCAACTAACGAATAAATTATTGCAATACACGAATGCTTGGGAGGAATTTTTGTTAAAATCGTTCATCATGCTTTATTTAAGTTGTTGTTTTCTCAATTAGTTACATAATTTGGTTTTTACCTTTCTCCACCAAGCAAGACAGTTTCAATAATTTCACCAATTTAATACAAGAATCTGTTTTTTCAAGATAAAAATTCATGATCTATTTGGGTTTGAAATTGAAGTGTGGGGCCATCATCCATCATTTATTTCCAACCTCAACTTGGTTTGGCCCAGATTTCGTAAATTCCAGAGAGCAGCTGCCTAGATGCAGTTTTCACCAATCTTTCAAAATTTTGTGAAATTTTGATTCAGATAATTAGGACATCCAGATAGCTAAAGGATGACAAGATTAGTGCAAAAATTTGCGGTGTTGGGTGTCAGTTTCATCTAATTCAACCTACAACCAAATTGATTGCATAAGTGTCATTCCAGTGCAAAACTACATTGATGCCATTAGTGGCATCCAATTGGAAAATTTAAGAAAAACAAGCCAAAAATGACATGCCAAGCTTTGACACAACTTTTTTTTTTTACATTCTACGATTAAAACAAAATAAAAATTGGGTTTTATCATTTTTTTTTGATGAAAAAGGCAAAAAAATTGAGTTTCATCATTTTTTAGATGAAAAACCCCAACAAGGATTCTGAGAACCCCAACAGCTCGCCTTGCGGGGTCATTCGCCGAAGGTGCAGCAGTATTGAATGCATACATGTAGAGCAAACAATAACGTCTGGAATAGGTGATGTGGTACAGACAATAATGTCTGGAATAGATTATCTGGTACAGGCAATAACATCAGTCCCATGTGGGATTACTGGTATATAAGTTTATCGCATGTAGGATGGATAGGTTAGTGCCGTCAGATTACTGGTGCATAGGACAGTCCAGTGTGAGATTACTTTTGGATAGGTCAGTCCCATGTGTGATTACTGCTGGATAGGTTGGGTTTTGTCAATAACATGAAGCTTCGCATAAAGATCGAGCCCTTCAGGTTGCACATCACTGGCAATGACAATACATATTGCAATAAAAATTTGATTTCTTTGTCAGTGATGTTGAAGTTGGATTGAAAGATGAACTATATTATAAAACTTGAAATAAAGATTACCTTTTTTTTCCAAAAGTAAGCTTATACATGTCATTATGAATACATGTACAATTGAAATTTGGTCTGAGATGTGAGTGTGAAATGCCTGGACAAATATGGTTTGTGCAAAATCTTTAGGTTAAATCATGACGAGGAATGAGATTCGATACCAAAATTGAAGGAAATGGTGTTCTTCATTAAAGGCGACACAAAATTCCAAACCACCAGGGCTTAATATTTAATACTGTACTTCTGAAATGAAACTAGAGCATAGTCTGAGGGATGCACACATTTGATCAAAATGATCAGTAAGGCTGCTTACAAGATACCCCCCGTAAGGGCATAGATACATGGGGGTGGTTAACGTTTCACGAGTAAGCTGAATGGGATTGTGGCAGTGGAAATCATCAGTAAGCATGCTTACAAGATACCCCCGGATGCACATTTGATAGGAATTGACGAGTATTTGTAGAGGAATATAAGTATACATGTTATGAGTGGCGGCACAGTATGTAACTAGTTGACAATGAGACCTCGCTCGGTTGGAGTGCGGTTAACGGATTGTCTATGCATGTGTCGTGACGATACTCAGATGAGTTTAATGGATTGTTCAGAAAATTGATGTTAATAATGATTGTTGAGAATGGGGTTATGCAGGCATATTGTGTTTTACCTAACTGTTGTTACCACTAGAACCGTGTAGACTTGAAATGGGCTGTTGCAACAGATAGGCGAATTACTGTCATCTGGATAACCATATTGCAGAGGAAAAGGAAGTAAATGGGAAGTGAAATATTAAACTTATTACCTGTAGATGCATATGCAACATCCTGAGCTAGGTCTCATGGTATGGCAGCTACATACAAAATTTGAGAAGAATCTAATCAGCCGTTGTCAAGTTATGCTCCAGAAATGGAATGTTACGGACCAACTGAGAAAATTCTGCCCATAGGTGGCGCCACCTGTAGACGCACATGCGCCAAACGCAATCCCAAGCAAGGTCTCATGGTAAGGTAGTAGCTACATACCAAATCTGAGAGGAATCCAATTAGCTGTTAAGTTATGCTCCGGAAACGAAATGTTACGGACCGACAAGAAAAAGTTTTGACCCTAGGTGGCGCCACCTGTAGATGCACATGCGCCAAACGCAATCCCAAGCGAGGTCTCATGGTAAGGTAGCTACATACCAAATTTGAGAGGAATCCAAGTAGCGGTTGTCAAGTTATGCTCCGGAAACGAAATGTTACGAACTGACTTGAGAAACTTTTGACCCTAGGTGGCGCCACCTGTAGACGCACATGCGCCAAATGCAATCCCAAGCGAGGTCTCATGGTATGGCAGCTGCATACCAAATTTGAAAGGAATCCAAGTAGCGGTTGTGAAGTTATGCTCCGGAAACGAAATGTTACGGACTGACATGAGAAACTTTTGACCATAGGTGGCGCCACCTGTAGACGCACATGCGCCAAACGCAATCCCAAGCGAGGTCTCATGGTAAGGTAGCTACATACCAAATTTGAGAGGAATCCAAGTAGCGGTTGTCAAGTTATGCTCCGGAAACGAAATGTTACGGAATGACCCTAGGTGGCGCCACCTGTAGACGCACATGCGCCAAACGCAATCCCAAGCAAGGTCTCATGGTATGGTAGCTGCATACCAAATTTGAGAGGAATCCAACTGGCGGTTGTCAAGTTATGCTCCGGAAACGAAATGTTATGGACGGACGTACGGACATCCGTACGGACGGACGGCACGACGGACGGACGGACGGACGGACGGACGGACGGACGGACAAGCTGAAACCAGTATACGCCCCCTACACTACGTGTCGGGGGGTATAATAACATCATTAAACTATTAGTAATTACTAAAAGGAATATATTGTAGTTGATTTGACGTGTTTGTGTATATGTAACAGGTCGAGACTTGGTGTAAGAACGCATTGTTGAGGCTTTTGTGCAGCTGAAAAGGGTCACGTCTAGACGCATTGTTGAGCTCAGACAGGCTATTGTAGGCTTTGTCTTGTGCGTTCTTACACCAAGTATAAACCTACAATGTACACTGCATCTCCTACCTAATAGGTTAGTATCACATATAAGAGATATATGCAGCTTCGCAAAAAGATCGAGTGAGTGAGTGAATAGGGTTTAACGTCGCTTTCAACATTTTTTCAGCTATATCACGACGGGGAAGGAAAGGGAGGGAAGGGGGAGAGGCAGGGAAACCTACTTGTAACAGAGCAGATCTAATGCTGCCATTTTATAGTGCTGTCCCACTGAAATATCATGCCGTAGGCAGACATGACACCCCACTCCGTCACATTATACTGACACCGAGCGAACCAGTCCTTGTTCTATCCTCTTAATGCTGAGTGTAAGCGAGGGAGCAACAAGTTCCATTTTTCAAGTCTTAGGTATGACCCGGCCTGGGATCGAACCCAGTACCTACCGCTTACGAGGCCGACGCTCTAACCATTAGACCACCGCAGTGCTCAGACAGGCTATTGTAGGCTTTGTCTTGTGCGTTCTTACACCAAGTATAAACCTACAATGTACACTGCATCTCCTACCTAATAGGTTAGTATCACATATAAGAGATATATGCAGCTTCGCAAAAGATCGAGCTCTTAATTCAGGATGGCACATCATTTGAGGTTGCACATCATTGACAATGCACATCATTTAAAATAATAAATTTATCAAGAAATATGATTTCTATATTTAGTGATGTTGAGGTTGGATTGAAGGAGGAACTATATTATATAACTACTAATAAAGATTACATTTTTTTTCAAAAGTAAGCCTACACATCCTATTGCATAGACCTGATGAATACATGTTTATGTATAGTTAGGAACAATAGGTGTGCAATTTTGAGCACGTTCTTGGTGTAACTTTGTGTGATGATATGTGAACAAACAAAGCTAATAACAGTGCAATAGCAGGACTAAATCTATCATTTCAAGCATGCAATGGGACACTTGCACTGTGGTAAACCTTCACATTTGTATGCAAATAAAAGAATGCAATGACAACTGTGTCCAATCATACTGTAATGCTCCATAATAATGTGCACGGGTAAAGACTGAGCTAACAAACTGATTCAAACTCACTTTTAATTAATATAGTAAGTTAAATGTGTGGACACAGATATGGTTGTACAAAAGCTTCAGGGTCAACGAGAATTTGATAAAATTTAAGAAAATGGTGTCCTTCATTTAAGGCGACACGAAATTAAAAACTGACAGGGGTTCGGTACTGCGGGATTCCCCCGCCAGTTATTTTGATATTGTACTTCTGAAATAAAATAATGTCAAAAACTATTAGTTAGGAATAAAGGAATATACTGTATGTGATTTGGTATGTATGACTGTATATACAATGTACACTGCATCTCATGCCTAATAAGAAGTCAAAATTATTCTAAGTCCAGCCTAAACAACAAAGATCAACCCAGAAAACTTTCTAAGTCCAGCCTAAACATAAAAGTCTAACCGGACACCAACACCAACACCGACACCGACACCAACACCAACACCGCCACTTTCCCCCTCTCTCTCCCAATACCTCGCCTACTTCGTATACGGCGAGCTAAAAATTGAGTTTAGTGACATTAATATGCGCGCCAACGGCGTGCAAAAAAATTGAGTTTTACAATATTTGAAATTGAGTAGATGAAAAATTTTTGTCTAAAAAAACCCCTGAACCTATCATTCCCCTAATAACCTATCGTCCCCCTAATAACCTATCATTCCCCTAATAACCTATCGTCCCCCTAATAACCTATCATTCCCCTAATAACCTATTATTCCCCTAATAACCTATCGTCCCCCTAATAACCTATCATTCTCCTAATAACCTATCGTTCCCTTAATAACCTATCATTCCCCTAATAACCTATCGTCCCCCTAATAACCTATCATTCCCCTAATAACCTATTATTCCCCTAATAACCTATCGTTCCCTTAATAACCTATCGTTCCCCTAATAACCTATCATTCCACTAATACAGGCCTTCAATTGGCTCACAGTGAAAATATAGGAGAAAATATAGGAGGAAATTTGCAAAAATATAGGAGAAATATAGGAATTTTCTGAATAAAGTATAGGAAATAAGGAAACGCAGCAAGGAAGCAATCAGAGATTGCTCAATTGTATGACCCCCTTCCGCTTTAATCCGACACTGCTCCACCATTGTTCTGTTTTGTATTGGTCTGTGGAGGCCTAATTTGGCTAATTATAAAAATTCTGTTTCAGTCACTTTTTTCGGCATGCCTCGCATAATACATGTACATATTCCACCCGGGACTTTCGCCAAATTCAAAATGTGACCTGGTTATGAGACCTACATTCCTTGGGAGTATATTGTGGTGAAATTATGAAGCGATCGTGAACTTTGAATTTTGCATCCAATTCACTCTTTTTGGGGCAATTTCATACTTCAGGACCTATGTGATCTACTTTGGAATGTGCTTTGGACAAATAAATATATCCCATTCATTTAGGTTTGATGAACAAAAGGCCATAACTCTTGAAAATATAACCGAAAGCAGAGAAACTTCACGCTGCACACCTATGGGGTACTGACCACATATCATGCAAATTCCATAATTGTCCATACAATATTAACCGAGATCCAGCCCGGACAAATCCCAATTCACAAAGATTTCAAGAACAAAAGGGCCATAACTCTTGAAATATACACGAAACGCGGAGAAACTTCACACTGCACAACTACAGGGCACTCACCACATATCCTGCAAATTCCATACTTGTCCATACAATATTAACCGAGATCCAGCCTGGACAAGTCCAAATTCACAAAGACTTGATGAACAAAGGGCCATAACTCTTGAAAATATATGCGAAACGCGAAGAAACTTCACGCTGAACAACTACAGGGCACTGACCACATACCCTGCAAATTTCATAATTATCCATACAATATTAACCAAGATCCAGCCTGGACAAGTCCCAATTCATGGAGATTTCAGGAACAAAGGGCCATAACTCTTGAAAATATAGGCGGAATGGGGAGAAACTTTACGCTGCACAACTGTGGGGCACTGACCACATGTCATGCAAATTTTATACTTGTTCATACAATATTAACCAAGATCCAGCCCGGACAAGTCCCATTCACAGAGATTTCAGAAAAAGGGCCATAACTCTTGAAAATGATACCGGAACTCGGAAAAAACTCTACGCTGCACAACTATGAGCCACTGGCCACATTCCATGCAAGTTTCAATCCTGTCCATCAGTTATTAACCGAGATATCGCGCGGACAAGAAATTCGGAGGACAGACGGACGGACAAAGCGATCGCTATATGCCCCCCCCTCTAGTTAGAGGGGGGGCATAATAAAGGATGGTAAGACAGGTCTGTGCTACATTGTATGTTCCAAACTTGTTAGTTTTCTGGTGTTTGATAAAATTACTTTCACTTAATGCGGTCATAGTGGTGGTCTTTCAGGTGACCTGTTGTGTTGTTTGAAAAAATTTCTGAGATGTATTTCCACGTATCATTACAGAGCATTCATGAAAGTTTTCATGAGAAAAAGTCAAAATATAGGAAATATAGGAGGTTTATAGGAAAATATAGGAATGACTCAAAAATATAGGAAAATATAGGAAATATAGGAGGTACTTGAAGGCCTGCTAATAACATATCGTCCCCCTGATAACCTATCATTTCCCTAATCCCTAGAGTGATATGCTGGCCCACAGCCTTACTATTGGTGCTTAATTATAAGTGATGTTACTTTCATGAAAAAAGATTTTCAGCCCCATACAAGGGATGAAATTATATGCTTTTATTCATTTGGAGCTGATTGTAAGGCAGGTGCTATGGTGTCCCCCCCCCCCCCTCCAATTACTAAATTAACACAGGAAGGAAGCAATCAGAGATTGCTCAATTGTATGCCCCCCCCCCTTCCACTTTAATCCGACACTGCCCTGCCATTGTTCTGTTCTTTATTGGTTGGTGGAGGTCGAATTTGGATAATTATAAATTTTTTTGTTTCAGTCACTTTTTTGCCATGTCTCACATAATACACATTCCAAATATCAAGCAACAAGTGATAATACGATGCTTCGATGCAAGATGGTCGCCAGGGCTTTCGCCAAATCCGAAAATGTGACCTGGTTATGAGACCTACATTCCTTGGGAGTATATTGTGGTGAAATTATGAAGCGATCAGTGAATTTGTACCCAATTCACTGTTTTTGGGGCAATTTCATACTTCAGGACCTATGTTGTCTGCTTTGGAATGTAGAATAACATATAATATAGCCATTTTCCTGGTTCAAATCAGTTATGGACTGAGATCCAGCTTGGACAAATAAATATATCCCATTCACTTAGGTTTAAACAAAGGGCCATAACTCTTGAAAATATAACCGAAAACAGAGAAACTTCACGCTACACACCTATGGGTCACTGACCACATATCATGCGTATTTCATACTTGTTCATACAATATTAACCGAGATCCAGCCCTACAAATCCCAATTCACAAAGATTTGAAGACAAAAGGGCCATAACTCTTGAAAATATAGGCGAAATGTGGAGAAACTTCACGCTGCACAACTACAGGGCACTGATCACATATCCTGCAAATTTCATAATTGTTCATATAATATTCACCGAGATCCAGCCCGGACAAGTTCCAATTCACAAAGATTTGAAGAAAAAAGGGCCATAACTGTTGAAAATATATGCGAAACGCGGAGAAACTTCACGCTGCACAACTACAGGGCACTGATCACATATCCTGCAAATTTCATAATTGTTCATACAATATTCACCGAGATCCAGCCCGGACAAGTTCCAATTCACAAAGATTTGAAGGAAAAAGGGCCATAACTCTTGAAAATATATGCGAAACGCGGAGAAAATTCACGCTGCACAACTACAGGGCACTGACCACACATCCTGCAAATTTCATAATTGTCCATACAATATTAACTGAGATCCAGCCCGGACAAGTCCCAATTCACGGAGAATTCAGGAACAAAGGGCCATAACTCTTGAAAATATACGCGAAATGTGGAGAAACTTTACGCTGCACAACTGTGGGCCATTGACCACATATCATGCAGATTTCATACTTGTCCATACAATATTAACCAAGATCCAGCCCGGACAAGTCCCATTCACAGAGATTTCAGAAAAAGGGCCATAACTCTTGAAAATTATACCGGAACTCGGAAAAAACTCCACGCTGCACAACTACGAGCCACTGGCCACATTCCATGCAAGTTTCGATCCTGTCCATCAAATATTAACCGAGATATTGCCCGGACAAGAAATTCGGACGGACAGACGGATGGACAGACGGATGGACAGACGGACAGACGGACGGACAAAGCGATCGCTATATGCCCCCCCTCTAGTTAGAGGGGGGGCATAATAAATGCATACAATTTCAATCCTTTGTTAGGCTGAAAATCTATAAGAATCTAAATAACCCCAACAGCTCGCCTTGCGGGGTCATTCGCCGAAGGTGCAGCAGTATTGAATGCATACATGTAGAGCAAACAATAACGTCTGGAATAGGTGATGTGGTACAGACAATAATGTCTGGAATAGATTATCTGGTACAGGCAATAACATCAGTCCCATGTGGGATTACTGGTATATAAGTTTATCGCATGTAGAATGGATAGGTTAGTGCCGTCAGATTACTGGTGCATAGGACAGTCCAGTGTGAGATTACTTTTGGATAGGTCAGTCCCATGTGTGATTACTGCTGGATAGGTTGGGTTTTGTCAATAACATGAAGCTTCGCATAAAGATCGAGCCCTTCAGGTTGCACATCACTGGCAATGACAATACATATTGCAATAAAAATTTGATTTCTTTGTCAGTGATGTTGAAGTTGGATTGAAAGATGAACTATATTATAAAACTTGAAATAAAGATTACCTTTTTTTCCAAAAGTAAGCTTATACATGTCATTATGAATACATGTACAATTGAAATTTGGTCTGAGATGTGAGTGTGAAATGCCTGGACAAATATGGTTTGTGCAAAATCTTTAGGTTAAATCATGATGAGGAATGAGATTCGATACCAAAATTGAAGGAAATGGTGTTCTTCATTAAAGGCGACACAAAATTCCAAACCACCAGGGCTTAATATTTAATATTGTACTTCTGAAATGAAATAACATCATTAAACTATTAGTAATTACTAAAAGGAATATATTGTAGTTAATTTGACGTGTTTGTGTATATGTAACAGGTTGAGACTTGGTGTAAGAACGCATTGTTGAGGCTTTTGTGCAGCTGAAAAGGGTCACGTCTAGACGCATTGTTGAGCTCAGACAGGCTATTGTAGGCTTTGTCTTGTGCGTTCTTACACCAAGTATAAACCTACAATGTACACTGCATCTCCTACCTAATAGGTTAGTATCACATATAAGAGATATATGCAGCTTCGCAAAAGATCGAGCTCTTAATTCAGGATGGCACATCATTTGAGGTTGCACATCATTGACAATGCACATCATTTAAAATAATAAATTTATCAAGAAATATGATTTCTATATTTAGTGATGTTGAGGTTGGATTGAAGGAGGAACTATATTATATAACTACTAATAAAGATTACATTTTTTTTCAAAAGTAAGCCTACACATCCTATTGCATAGACCTGATGAATACATGTTTATGTATAGTTAGGAACAATAGGTGTGCAATTTTGAGCACGTTCTTGGTGTAACTTTGTGTGATGATATGTGAACAAACAAAGCTAATAACAGTGCAATAGCAGGACTAAATCTATCATTTCAAGCATGCAATGGGACACTTGCACTGTGGTAAACCTTCACATTTGTATGCAAATAAAAGAATGCAATGACAACTGTGTCCAATCATACTGTAATGCTCCATAATAATGTGCACGGGTAAAGACTGAGCTAACAAACTGATTCAAACTCACTTTTAATTAATATAGTAAGTTAAATGTGTGGACACAGATATGGTTGTACAAAAGCTTCAGGGTCAACGAGAATTTGATAAAATTTAAGAAAATGGTGTCCTTCATTTAAGGCGACACGAAATTAAAAACTGACAGGGGTTCGGTACTGCGGGATTCCCCCGCCAGTTATTTTGATATTGTACTTCTGAAATAAAATAATGTCAAAAACTATTAGTTAGGAATAAAGGAATATACTGTATGTGATTTGGTATGTATGACTGTATATACAATGTACACTGCATCTCATGCCTAATAAGAAGTCAAAATTATTCTAAGTCCAGCCTAAACAACAAAGATCAACCCAGAAAACTTTCTAAGTCCAGCCTAAACATAAAAGTCTAACCGGACACCAACACCAACACCGACACCAACACCAACACCAACACCGCCACTTTCCCCCTCTCTCTCCCAATACCTCGCCTACTTCGTATACGGCGAGCTAAAAATTGAGTTTAGTGACATTAATATGCGCGCCAACGGCGTGCAAAAAAATTGAGTTTTACAATATTTGAAATTGAGTAGATGAAAAATTTTTGTCTAAAAAAACCCCTGAACCTATCATTCCCCTAATAACCTATCGTCCCCCTAATAACCTATCATTCCCCTAATAACCTATCGTCCCCCTAATAACCTATCATTCCCCTAATAACCTATTATTCCCCTAATAACCTATCATCCCCCTAATAACCTATCATTCTCCTAATAACCTATCGTTCCCTTAATAACCTATCATTCCCCTAATAACCTATCGTCCCCCTAATAACCTATCATTCCCCTAATAACCTATTATTCCCCTAATAACCTATCGTTCCCTTAATAACCTATCGTTCCCCTAATAACCTATCATTCCACTAATACAGGCCTTCAATTGGCTCACAGTGAAAATATAGGAGAAAATATAGGAGGAAATTTGCAAAAATATAGGAGAAATATAGGAATTTTCTGAATAAAGTATAGGAAATAAGGAAACGCAGCAAGGAAGCAATCAGAGATTGCTCAATTGTATGCCCCCCTTCTGCTTTAATCCGACACTGCTCCACCATTGTTCTGTTTTGTATTGGTCTGTGGAGGCCTAATTTGGCTAATTATAAAAATTCTGTTTCAGTCACTTTTTTCGGCATGCCTCGCATAATACATGTACATATTCCACCCGGGACTTTCGCCAAATTCAAAAATGTGACCTGGTTATGAGACCTACATTCCTTGGGAGTATATTGTGGTGAAATTATGAAGCGATCGTGAACTTTGAATTTTGCATCCAATTCACTCTTTTTGGGGCAATTTCATACTTCAGGACCTATGTGATCTACTTTGGAATGTGCTTTGGACAAATAAATATATCCCATTCATTTAGGTTTGATGAACAAAAGGCCATAACTCTTGAAAATATAACCGAAAGCAGAGAAACTTCACGCTGCACACCTATGGGGTACTGACCACATATCATGCAAATTCCATAATTGTCCATACAATATTAACCGAGATCCAGCCCGGACAAATCCCAATTCACAAAGATTTCAAGAACAAAAGGGCCATAACTCTTGAAATATACGCGAAACGCGGAGAAACTTCACACTGCACAACTACAGGGCACTCACCACATATCCTGCAAATTCCATACTTGTCCATACAATATTAACCGAGATCCAGCCTGGACAAGTCCAAATTCACAAAGACTTGATGAACAAAGGGCCATAACTCTTGAAAATATATGCGAAACGCGAAGAAACTTCACGCTGAACAACTACAGGGCACTGACCACATACCCTGCAAATTTCATAATTATCCATACAATATTAACCAAGATCCAGCCTGGACAAGTCCCAATTCATGGAGATTTCAGGAACAAAGGGCCATAACTCTTGAAAATATAGGCGGAATGGGGAGAAACTTTACGCTGCACAACTGTGGGGCACTGACCACATGTCATGCAAATTTTATACTTGTTCATACAATATTAACCAAGATCCAGCCCGGACAAGTCCCATTCACAGAGATTTCAGAAAAAGGGCCATAACTCTTGAAAATGATACCGGAACTCGGAAAAAACTCTACGCTGCACAACTATGAGCCACTGGCCACATTCCATGCAAGTTTCAATCCTGTCCATCAGTTATTAACCGAGATATCGCGCGGACAAGAAATTCGGAGGACAGACGGACGGACAAAGCGATCGCTATATGCCCCCCCCTCTAGTTAGAGGGGGGGCATAATAAAGGATGGTAAGACAGGTCTGTGCTACATTGTATGTTCCAAACTTGTTAGTTTTCTGGTGTTTGATAAAATTACTTTCACTTAATGCGGTCATAGTGGTGGTCTTTCAGGTGACCTGTTGTGTTGTTTGAAAAAATTTCTGAGATGTATTTCCACGTATCATTACAGAGCATTCATGAAAGTTTTCATGAGAAAAAGTCAAAATATAGGAAATATAGGAGGTTTATAGGAAAATATAGGAATGACTCAAAAATATAGGAAAATATAGGAAATATAGGAGGTACTTGAAGGCCTGCTAATAACATATCGTCCCCCTGATAACCTATCATTTCCCTAATCCCTAGAGTGATATGCTGGCCCACAGCCTTACTATTGGTGCTTAATTATAAGTGATGTTACTTTCATGAAAAAAGATTTTCAGCCCCATACAAGGGATGAAATTATATGCTTTTATTCATTTGGAGCTGATTGTAAGGCAGGTGCTATGGTGTCCCCCCCCCCCCCCCTCCAATTACTAAATTAATAAATGCATACAATTTCAATCCTTTGTTAGGCTGAAAATCTATAAGAATCTAAATAACCCCAACAGCTCGCCTTGCGGGGTCATTCGCCGAAGGTGCAGCAGTATTGAATGCATACATGTAGAGCAAACAATAACGTCTGGAATAGGTGATGTGGTACAGACAATAATGTCTGGAATAGATTATCTGGTACAGGCAATAACATCAGTCCCATGTGGGATTACTGGTATATAAGTTTATCGCATGTAGGATGGATAGGTTAGTGCCGTTAGATTACTGGTGCATAGGACAGTCCAGTGTGAGATTACTTTTGGATAGGTCAGTCCCATGTGTGCAGGGTTCATACACTTACACTAAAACAAAATTCCAGGAGTTTTCCAGGAGTTTTCCAGGTCAATAATTTCAAATTTCCAGGTATAATTTTATTGCAATTCCAGGAGTTTCCAGGACTTTTTCACGGGTTATTCAAGCATGGTTTTGAAACTACTACGTAAGATCATGTTCCTTTATAAAACACTTTCGTTAAAGAAATCTCGAATGGTGAATCCAGTTGCTGATTTTCTCTGTTCAAGTAACTGTTTGTGTTTAACACCCTTGGCGTGACTACGAATGGCAGGCTCCCCCATATTGGAAATATCAAACGTTTTTTGACAAACTTTACACCTCGCGTTGGACTTATCTGCAACCCCGTTCCAACCAGGCGGTGTAATTTGGTTGACTGAGCCAGCGCTCGTTGAAGACACATTTTCCAGGGGGCATAGTCAAGGTTCAAAAGTTCATCGAAGCGTGTCAACATTGACGGTAAACAAATTCTGAGCGGGAATTCTAGCAAAAGTGATTGAAGACCACTTTACGGCGAGTACAACTCTTAACCATTGATGTCGCAAACGAACTCAGTGAGTAGTCTCCCTTTATTCAGTTTCCCTTTACGGCAAGTCGCGCACCTGTCACGACAATGAATGTTCGACGACCGGTCACCCAACATGAACAATGATAGTTTCGATTGATTTGATTACAGTTTACGGAGTTTCAACGTATATCATAACATTTGACCAGGCAAAAACGTTCGATTCGTGTGATTTGATTAAAATTAAGGAGTTTCCAGGACTATCACTTTATTTTTTAGGACATTCCAGGACTTTCCAACACTAGAATTAAATTCCAGGAGTTTTAAGGAGTTTCCAGGAGCCGTGCGAACCCTGTGTGTGATTACTGCTGGATAGGTTGGGTTTTGTCAATAACATGAAGCTTCGCATAAAGATCGAGCCCTTCAGGTTGCACATCACTGGCAATGACAATACATATTGCAATAAAAATTTGATTTCTTTGTCAGTGATGTTGAAGTTGGATTGAAAGATGAACTATATTATAAAACTTGAAATAAAGATTACCTTTTTTTCCAAAAGTAAGCTTATACATGTCATTATGAATACATGTACAATTGAAATTTGGTCTGAGATGTGAGTGTGAAATGCCTGGACAAATATGGTTTGTGCAAAATCTTTAGGTTAAATCATGACGAGGAATGAGATTCGATACCAAAATTGAAGGAAATGGTGTTCTTCATTAAAGGCGACACAAAATTCCAAACCACCAGGGCTTAATATTTAATATTGTACTTCTGAAATGAAATAACATCATTAAACTATTAGTAATTACTAAAAGGAATATATTGTAGTTGATTTGACGTGTTTGTGTATATGTAACAGGTCGAGACTTGGTGTAAGAACGCATTGTTGAGGCTTTTGTGCAGCTGAAAAGGGTCACGTCTAGACGCATTGTTGAGCTCAGACAGGCTATTGTAGGCTTTGTCTTGTGCGTTCTTACACCAAGTATAAACCTACAATGTACACTGCATCTCCTACCTAATAGGTTAGTATCACATATAAGAGATATATGCAGCTTCGCAAAAAGATCGAGCCCTTAATTCAGGATGGCACATCATTTGAGGTTGCACATCATTGACAATGCACATCATTTAAAATAATAAATTTATCAAGAAATATGATTTCTATATTTAGTGATGTTGAGGTTGGATTGAAGGAGGAACTATATTATATAACTACTAATAAAGATTACATTTTTTTTCAAAAGTAAGCCTACACATCCTATTGCATAGACCTGATGAATACATGTTTATGTATAGTTAGGAACAATAGGTGTGCAATTTTGAGCACGTTCTTGGTGTAACTTTGTGTGATGATATGTGAACAAACAAAGCTAATAACAGTGCAATAGCAGGACTAAATCTATCATTTCAAGCATGCAATGGGACACTTGCACTGTGGTAAACCTTCACATTTGTATGCAAATAAAAGAATGCAATGACAACTGTGTCCAATCATACTGTAATGCTCCATAATAATGTGCACGGGTAAAGACTGAGCTAACAAACTGATTCAAACTCACTTTTAATTAATATAGTAAGTTAAATGTGTGGACACAGATATGGTTGTACAAAAGCTTCAGGGTCAACGAGAATTTGATAAAATTTAAGAAAATGGTGTCCTTCATTTAAGGCGACACGAAATTAAAAACTGACAGGGGTTCGGTACTGCGGGATTCCCCCGCCAGTTATTTTGATATTGTACTTCTGAAATAAAATAATGTCAAAAACTATTAGTTAGGAATAAAGGAATATACTGTATGTGATTTGGTATGTATGACTGTATATACAATGTACACTGCATCTCATGCCTAATAAGAAGTCAAAATTATTCTAAGTCCAGCCTAAACAACAAAGATCAACCCAGAAAACTTTCTAAGTCCAGCCTAAACATAAAAGTCTAACCGGACACCAACACCAACACCGACACCAACACCAACACCAACACCGCCACTTTCCCCCTCTCTCTCCCAATACCTCGCCTACTTCGTATACGGCGAGCTAAAAATTGAGTTTAGTGACATTAATATGCGCGCCAACGGCGTGCAAAAAAATTGAGTTTTACAATATTTGAAATTGAGTAGATGAAAAATTTTTGTCTAAAAAAACCCCTGAACCTATCATTCCCCTAATAACCTATCGTCCCCCTAATAACCTATCATTCCCCTAATAACCTATCGTCCCCCTAATAACCTATCATTCCCCTAATAACCTATTATTCCCCTAATAACCTATCGTCCCCCTAATAACCTATCATTCTCCTAATAACCTATCGTTCCCTTAATAACCTATCATTCCCCTAATAACCTATCGTCCCCCTAATAACCTATCATTCCCCTAATAACCTATTATTCCCCTAATAACCTATCGTTCCCTTAATAACCTATCGTTCCCCTAATAACCTATCATTCCACTAATACAGGCCTTCAATTGGCTCACAGTGAAAATATAGGAGAAAATATAGGAGGAAATTTGCAAAAATATAGGAGAAATATAGGAATTTTCTGAATAAAGTATAGGAAATAAGGAAACGCAGCAAGGAAGCAATCAGAGATTGCTCAATTGTATGCCCCCCTTCCGCTTTAATCCGACACTGCTCCACCATTGTTCTGTTTTGTATTGGTCTGTGGAGGCCTAATTTGGCTAATTATAAAAATTCTGTTTCAGTCACTTTTTTCGGCATGCCTCGCATAATACATGTACATATTCCACCCGGGACTTTCGCCAAATTCAAAAATGTGACCTGGTTATGAGACCTACATTCCTTGGGAGTATATTGTGGTGAAATTATGAAGCGATCGTGAACTTTGAATTTTGCATCCAATTCACTCTTTTTGGGGCAATTTCATACTTCAGGACCTATGTGATCTACTTTGGAATGTGCTTTGGACAAATAAATATATCCCATTCATTTAGGTTTGATGAACAAAAGGCCATAACTCTTGAAAATATAACCGAAAGCAGAGAAACTTCACGCTGCACACCTATGGGGTACTGACCACATATCATGCAAATTCCATAATTGTCCATACAATATTAACCGAGATCCAGCCCGGACAAATCCCAATTCACAAAGATTTCAAGAACAAAAGGGCCATAACTCTTGAAATATACGCGAAACGCGGAGAAACTTCACACTGCACAACTACAGGGCACTCACCACATATCCTGCAAATTCCATACTTGTCCATACAATATTAACCGAGATCCAGCCTGGACAAGTCCAAATTCACAAAGACTTGATGAACAAAGGGCCATAACTCTTGAAAATATATGCGAAACGCGAAGAAACTTCACGCTGAACAACTACAGGGCACTGACCACATACCCTGCAAATTTCATAATTATCCATACAATATTAACCAAGATCCAGCCTGGACAAGTCCCAATTCATGGAGATTTCAGGAACAAAGGGCCATAACTCTTGAAAATATAGGCGGAATGGGGAGAAACTTTACGCTGCACAACTGTGGGGCACTGACCACATGTCATGCAAATTTTATACTTGTTCATACAATATTAACCAAGATCCAGCCCGGACAAGTCCCATTCACAGAGATTTCAGAAAAAGGGCCATAACTCTTGAAAATGATACCGGAACTCGGAAAAAACTCTACGCTGCACAACTATGAGCCACTGGCCACATTCCATGCAAGTTTCAATCCTGTCCATCAGTTATTAACCGAGATATCGCGCGGACAAGAAATTCGGAGGACAGACGGACGGACAAAGCGATCGCTATATGCCCCCCCTCTAGTTAGAGGGGGGGCATAATAAAGGATGGTAAGACAGGTCTGTGCTACATTGTATGTTCCAAACTTGTTAGTTTTCTGGTGTTTGATAAAATTACTTTCACTTAATGCGGTCATAGTGGTGGTCTTTCAGGTGACCTGTTGTGTTGTTTGAAAAAATTTCTGAGATGTATTTCCGCGTATCATTACAGAGCATTCATGAAAGTTTTCATGAGAAAAAGTCAAAATATAGGAAATATAGGAGGTTTTGAGTAAAATATAGGAAAATATAGGAATGACTCAAAAATATAGGAAAATATAGGAAATATAGGAGGCACTTGAAGGCCTGCTAATAACATATCGTCCCCCTGATAACCTATCATTTCCCTAATCCCTAGAGTGATATGCTGGCCCACAGCCTTACTATTCGTGCTTAATTATAAGTGATGTTACTTTCATGAAAAAAGATTTTCAGCCCCATACAAGGGATGAAATAATATGCTTTTATTCATTTGGAGCTGATTGTAAGGCAGGTGCTATGGTGTCCCCCCCCCCCCTCCAATTACTAAATTAATAAATGCATACAATTTCAATCCTTTGTTAGGCTGAAAATCTATAAGGTGGTTCAAAGTTGGTCCCCCAATAACAGCGTTATATGGAGGTTACACAGCATATTTACATGCAATGTCAAAGACTGTTGATATGAAGTACATGTATATCCTGAACAACATCTTCGTGACATCGTATCATATGGGGAGTATTCTGTCCTCATGACTTACCAGCTCTCCGGATGCTCCGTCGAGTTGGTTTTTCAGTGTATTGATTTTAGTGTCAATCTGGCCCAGCTCTGTTTTCAAGGTGCCTAACAAACTTCTGTTCTTCTTTTCGGCACCTGTTGAACAAATCACATAGTGAGAGATTGAGTAAATAGGATTTAATGTCCCTTTCAATACTTTTTCAGTCATATGACAGCAGTAATAAACTTTGTTGCATGTTGCAGGACTTGTCCATTTCTCTTGGAATTCTGGAATTTGAATAGCCCAGTGACATGAACAATTAGAAACGATCTCAAATGGCATTATTAACAAGCCATATCACAATGGTTCATATTTAAAGAGGTAGTTGCATCATTTAAAAAATATTCAGCAAATAACATATTTTGATACAAGTTAATTTATTTAGTAGTTGAGATCAACTATGGTGACATTTTTTCTGTGACCCCGTGTTTTAATATCACAGGCATTGAAATCACACTTCTGACATTCTCTGAAAAATGTGACAGCACCTGCACTTGGTTCCAGTGCCTGAGATGATGTCACAAAACGCACATTGGCATTCCGGGCGTGATGCTGTGCAACGTCATACTCGATCTTAGAAATTTTATTACACTAATCAGTGGTGTAACTTAACTTTTTGAAGTGGTTGCGATCAGCGCAAGTCAGAACTGAAAATAGGTTGCCCTGGACCAAATCAACTTGCCCTGACTTACGGTACCCAAATTCCCGGGATGACAATCAGATGTTCCACTAGTTTACCAGGGTACAATTTCAAATTCAAGATGTCAAGATTGGACCCCCAAATGATTTGCGTTAAGCAGGTGAAACCTTAACTGCTTGCTTTAAGTATATATTATTCAACATGAGATTGACAATGGTAAATGGTCCACTGCAATTAAAATACGAAGCTGCGCATCTGAAAACCCCTCGGCTCTGGGCGCCAGCCATTCATAATGTATTCAATTTGAAGCAAGACTTCAGGAACACCAAGCAGTCAAGTGACAAATATACAAATTATGAACAAATTTGCCATTAGAAATGGCCTCTAAGGTTTATGTCCAATCGGAGAAGTCGGTATTCATTACATAAGTCTGTTGATGCATCGATGATGTATACCAAATTTTGTCATAGAGCATTTGAAAATTATCAGAGATAGAGATCATTAATGATTTCGCATAAATTAAAGATGGCCGCCCATCCTTCCCACCACTCAGAGAAACTGATGTGGTTATTCATTGCAAGCGTCTTGATACATGGATGCTGTATACCAAGTTTCATATAGAACACTGAAATGGTATCAAAGATATACATCATCAAAGATTTTGCATAAATTAAAGATGGCCACCAAGGTTTCCGCCCAATCAGAAACACCAGAACTGCCATTTATCGTAAGTCTATTGATGCATCGATGATATATGCCAAATTTTACATCGAGCACTCGAACGGTATCAGAGATAGAGATCATTAATGATTTCGCATAAATTAAAGATGGCCGCCCATCCTTCCTGCCACTCAGAGGAACTGATGTGGTTATACATTGCAGGTCTCTTGATACATCGATGCTGTATACCAAGTTTCTTTAGAACACTTGAATGGTATCAAAGATATATATCATTAAAGATTTTGCATAAATTAAAGATGGCCACCAAGGTTTCCACCGAATCAGGGAAACTGGTTTGGTCATTCCTTTGAAGTTTCTTGATGCATCGATGATCTATACCAAGTTCACACACGGAACAGTGAAATGGTACCCAAGATACACAAGATTAATGATTTTGCATAAATTAAATATGGCCGCCAAAGTTTCCAACCAATCAGGTTCATGAGCATATGGATATGCAGTGCAAGTTTGGTGTGCCTAGGGTAAGTCATTCTAAAGATATCTTGGTAACGAGAAAGCTGTGATGGTTTCGCATAAATTAAAGATGGCCGCAAAGTTTCCAACCAATCAGGTCCAGATTCAATAGGGTTCTGCGTCACGCGCATACAGATGTGCACTGGAAGTTTGGTGTGCCTAGGGTAAGTCGTTCTGAAGATATCTTGGTAACGAGAAAGGTGTGACGGACAGACGGACAGACGGACGGACGGACAGACGGACGTACATGACGACGACAATACCCTTCGGCCAAATTTTGGCCGAGGGGTAAAAAAACCCTCTCCCAATCTCCTCAGTGTCACTGTGGGTGGTTACTTAAAATAATATTAACTTGAATTTGTCTCAACTTACTGAAGCATATTCCCCAATCCTCCCCAACATAAATTTATATATAAATTATAATACACCCCCTACCTGCCTACTGATTGTCAACTTCAATTTCTGTTGCCCAAGGAAATTCAGCTTTCCACGTTTCAACGAACTGTCGAGATCGTTTAAACACATCATAAGCCTTTTTTTTATCAGATGAGGTAGAAGGAGTCGCGGTAGATTTTGCGGAAGAAGCCTGTTTATCCTTTGGGCCCGTGTAACTTTTCAAATATCGCTCCATTTTCGAGTTGACAGCTAGCGTTTTCATATCCACGAACTTGGAAGTCGACCTGTTGCATTCTCCACTACTGTGTACATATTCACACCATCAGCCATAACACAGTACGCGTATGCCGCAACGCATCACTGACAAGGAGAGAACACGGTTGCGATGCAAAGAGTACCATTTCTGGCTTAGCGATGACATCGGTAAACAGACAACGGACTAGCGAATAAAATGTTGGAAAAGCCGTAAATTATCGAGAATTTCGGGTGATATCGTCTCCTGGCTTCTGGGAAAACTACTTGCCCGCCCGGGCAACTATTTTACAAGAAGAGCTTGCTCGACGCGGTGTTTCACTTGCCCCGGGCAAGCGGGCAAGCGTTAAGTTACACCACTGCACTACGACAGCTTCTAATGTGACGTCATGGACACCTGGTCACGTTATCCGACGTCATCTCAGTCATTTCCCATTTTAATGTTGTTCACTAAACCGAATTGAAGAATCTGACAATATTGGTCCCTAAAAGAAATACAAGACTTCCTGACTTGAAAATCTTTTGGCAAATGTTGTGATCATGCTGTTCAGTTCACCCGAACAATTAAAATCACGCTACTACCTCTTATCTACAGTCTAACATGCAGTCCCATGGACTTAATTACCTATTGTTATGTTCTGTTTGACAAGCTCCTGAATACTGTATCTACTGTCTAACACCCCATCCCATAGACTTACCTATTGCTATGTTCCGTTTGACAAGCTCCTGAATACTGTATCTACTGTCTAACACCCCATCCCATAGACTTACCTATTGCTATGTTCCGTTTGACAAGCTCCTGAATACTGTATCTACTGTCCAACACCCCATCCCATAGACTTACCTATTGCTATGTTCTGTTTGACAAGCTCCTCAATACTGTATCTACTGTCTAACACCCCATCCCATAGACTTACCTATTGCTATGTTCTGTTTGACAAGCTCCTCAATACTGTATCTACTGTCTAACACCCCATCCCATAGACTTACCTATGGCTATGTTCTGTTTGACAAGCTCCTGAATACTGTATCTACTGTCTAACACCCCATCCCATAGACTTACCTATTGCTATGTTCCGTTTGACAAGCTCCTGAATACTGTATCTACTGTCTAACACCCCATCCCATAGACTTACCTATTGCTATGTTCCGTTTGACAAGCTCCTGAATACTGTACCTCCTTGCATCTGGATGAAAGCTGCTTTGATTGCCTACCCTCACAAAATTCAATGGTCTATCTGCAAATTAGAAAATACACACAATGTCCTAATAATGAAATATCAGCATGTTTTTAGACCATCTTGTCAAACTTCCTGTTCTAATACATTGGATCACCCCCTGATTTAATACTAAAAGGTTTCACTTCCTGTAAAGTATTAAACTTACATGTAATTCTATAACACCTGTCCCTATCACATTAAGCTAACGATGTGTATATCTGAAATGTTTAGCATGGTTGTGTGAAATCTACAAGCCTCAGGCACAGGTGTTCATTTGGGACATTCTATTTTACAAGTCGGGATATCTGCCTTCACACAATCGAACAAACAAACAAATGAATTACAAAGACAAAATTTCTTTTTCAAGTTTCTGTTTCCATCGAGAAATGCATTGAAAGAGCGACAAAAATAGACCTATATCCATAGACCTATGTTCACACAGCCTGTCTAGGGTGATAGCTTCATTTCAGAGACCACATAAAACTGATCCACTGACATTAGCAAAGCCAACTAAGATGAGAGGCATTTTTCAACAACGGGAGAAAGGTTGTCAAAGTCTACCATATTCTTCAACCTTTCATTGTAATCTAAGTTGATAATCAATTTGAGTAGTGCAATAGAATAATGTTTTCAAAGGCATGCTAAATGGTAAGTGTGGGAAAGTTTATAAATTTTAGGGAGCGGGCAGCCCCTGCAACCTATAAACTTTCCCATGCCAACCATGCGTCAAATAACCATTAAGCATGCCTATCGAAACAATATTAGGCCAATGATAATTAATAGTCTGCTTCTCATGACCTAGTGGATCAAAAAACTAGATGCTACTTGCGTTAATTATTAATTATTGATTATTAAGAACAAAACCATTTCAACTCAAAGATAAATTATTTTATTCTCATTGGAAACCCAAAATTAATTGGAGGATATTGAAACTTCACACAGGAGATAAACTAAAAAGTACCAATTTTATTCCAATGTATCAAGAAAATCCTTCCAGTAGTTCTCAACAAATCGCGAAAACAAGAATTAGATGGGAGATTTGTAGGTTATCTTTTGACGTCAGCCTGCATGTTATAACATTGGCAAATCAACGTCATCGTAGCCCCAAAATAACATGGTAGGTATTGGTGCCCGAATGGCTTTCGCCCGAATGGCATGTGAATGGGTGTGCTCGAATGGCTTTCGCCCATATGGCATGTGAATGGGTGTGCTCGAATGGCTTTCGCCCGAATAGCATGTGAATGAGTGTGCCCGAGTGGCTTTCGCCTGAATGGCATGTGAATGGGTGTGTCCTAATGGCTTTCGCCCGAATGGCTTATACCTGTGAATTGCTCACCGTGAATGACTGGCCAAGTGAAATGAATTGCTCATTGCGAATGGCTGCCGTGAATGCTGTGTGAATGGCTGTCGTGTGAATGGATAGAGTGTGAATGCAGATAGTTGCTGCGTGAATGTATATCCCTGCGAATGGTAGATCATATACTGAGTTAACATACTTTATACAGAGATATGAAAGTGTGTGAACCAACATAAGCATTACATACCAATTACTTAATGAGCTTGCTCCCTATATGATATTACTATGCACTCGATAGCCTTATGAAACATCTTAGGGGACATATAGTTATGCCAGTTGCCCACTCATCCTGCCTCAAGCAATGTTAACTCTTTATGATTGTCACGATTGAGTACAAATAATAGACATATAATAGTTGACCTTTGTACATAATCTTATTAGAAGAGTAAGAAGCATCCTGTGATAAATTTTTTTTTTTTTTTTTTTTTTCCTGGGCTAAAGCTATTTCTAATTGAAAACTTCCAATTGTCAAGGTATCCTTTGAGGCCTACGAATTAATGGGTGGGAGAGGTGGGCCGTCCTGCATGCTGCCATCGATTCCACCGACACGTGACCAGATATTAATATTCATACTACAGGTTTCACGTTCGTAATAATACATGTGACAGGGCCTACTGAGCTGGACAGGCTCAGATGTGTCTGTGAGTTTACAAATGAGTCCCAACATATTAGGACCCCAATTTATAAACAACACAGAAACACCGGTATAGATTAATAAATATATTTATTTGGCCAACAAATGGGTCAGACTAAGCTGCCAGTTGGTGTCGATTGGCTTTCGCCTGATTGGCATAAGCCATGTTGGCTTACGCCCGAGTGGCTTTCGCCCGAGTGGCTTTCGCCCAAGTGGCTCACCATGTGAATGGATGTGCCCGAGTGGCTTTCGCCCGAGTGGCTTTCGCCCGAGTGGCTCACCATGTGAATGGATGTGCCCGAGTGGCTTTCGCCCGATTGGCATAAACCATGTTGGCTTACGCCCGATTGGCGTAAGCCATGTTGGCTTACGCCCGATTGGCTTACGCCAGTGAATGGCTCACCATGTGAATGGGTGTGCCCGATTGGCTTTCGCCCGTGAATGCTCACCAAGTGAATGGGTGTGCCCGAATGGCTTTCGCCCGAATGGCATGTGAATGGGTGTGCTCGAATGGCTTTCGCCCATATGGCATGTGAATGGGTGTGCTCGAATGGCTTTCGCCCGAATAGCATGTGAATGAGTGTGCCCGAGTGGCTTTCGCCTGAATGGCATGTGAATGGGTGTGCCCTAATGGCTTTCGCCCGAATGGCTTATACCTGTGAATTGCTCACCGTGAATGACTGGCCAAGTGAAATGAATTGCTCATTGCGAATGGCTGACCATGTGAATGGCTGCCGTGAATGCTGTGTGAATGGCTGTCGTGTGAATGGATAGAGTGTGAATGCAGATAGTTGCTGCGTGAATGTATATCCCTGCGAATGGTAGATCATATACTGAGTTAACATACTTTATACAGAGATATGAAAGTGTGTGAACCAACATAAGCATTACATACCAATTACTTAATGAGCTTGCTCCTCATATGATATTACTTAAGTGCACTCTGATATTCTTAAGTGAATGCATCTTGTGATACACAGGTTATGCCCAAAAAATGAGACTAGATATGACAATATCTAGTTGAGGTGCCCCAAAGAGGAAATAAAAATAGGGGTCTTTCAGTTGACAAGGTATTCCACAACAAAGTTACTGGAACTGCCACATGGGTGACCTTGTAGCTGAAATGTTTGAGTTGTTGTGCAAGAATATAGTTCACAGTCGCAAGTATTAGTGTGAGCACAAATAGCACTTGTTGTGGAGACAGACGGTATCAATATGATTTAGTATGCATTACCCCTTGTGCTACACAGTCAGTGGTGTTAACTCTGGGAAATAGTCAAAGATAAAAATCACATTTATACCGTTAACACATACTACGCTTATTAGATGTAGGCTAAAAAACACACTATTGCAAAAATGTGCAAAGAAAAACATACTGCCTGGTGACATGGTTATACAGCTCAAAGCTAATATCGTTGATCAAGGGAGCATTAAAGGTTACCAAATAGATATGGCGCATAATTATATAAGGATCAATAAAATGTCTAAACGGCAAGTCTAGGTTCATAACTAATCACCGTCGAAATATAGGGGTGCAGCACACAAAACACTCGTCTACGATATGTACAGGATTGCGATACTACTCTATCTGCTACACCGCCGTGTACTCGTAGGAATGTTCATTGATCGAAACTCGCAGGCAACGTTAACAACGAACACCTTTACACTTCTAGGGATAAAATTCAGGACTCTACGAAATAATCCGTATGCTATACATGAATGTGACGATGGAAATAATCATTGATTAGAATTATATCTAACAAAATATTGCACAGGCATGACAGGTCATAATGAGCGTCATCACCTGAGTATCCATAAGAGAATGATCCTTCGATGCAGGGCTCCGGTTATAAAATAAATGGGACGGAGTACAATTGCTACCTGTTTGTGACATAGTTGTGAGTAAATACATTAATGTGCATATACATCGCTAATATTAACCAGAGTAAAGCACGGTTCAATGGTATCCTTGTAAAGGAGTTAATGCAAGGCTATGGACAATTACTCATGCGATCCAAATCAAACAATACTGCTTATGGTCGGACATGACATCAGATACATGGCCGCATAGGCCTGTGTACATGAAAATTAGAAGCATACAATCGGTGTTTTTAAAAACAAATAGCTGGGATACAACTAGTGGCTGCTTTCAAATGAAATGCATTACCCCTTGTGCTACACAGTGGTGTTAACTCTATGGGAAATGGTCAAAGATAAAATCACATTTATACAGTTAACACATACTACGCTCATTAGATGTAGGTTAAAAAACAGACAATAGTGCAAGAAATGAGCAAAGAAAAAACTATACTGCCTGGTGACATGGTTATAAAGCTCAAACTAATATCGTTGATCAAGGGAGCATTAAAGGTGACCAAATGGATATGGCGCACAACTGTTTAAATGGCAAGTCTTGGTTCATAACTAATCACCTTCGAAATACGATATGTACAGGATTTGCGAAACTAGTCGATCTGCTACACTACCGTGTACTCGTAGGAATGTTCATTGATCAAAACTCGCAGGCAACGTTAACAAAGAACACCTTTACACTTCTAGGGATGAAGCACCACTCCTTTTCACTCTCCGATAAAATTCAGGACTCTACGAAATAATCCGTATGCTACACATGAATGTGACGATGGAACTAATCATTGATTAGAATTATATCTAACAAAATATTGCACAGGCATGACAGGTCATAATGAGCGTCATCACCTGAGTATCCATAAGAGAATGATCCTTCGATGCAGGGCTCCGGTTATGAAATAAATGGGACGGAGTACAATTGCTATCTGTTTGTGACATAGTTATGAGTAAATACATTAATGTGCATATACATCGCTAAAATTAACCAGAGTAAAGCACGGTTCAATGGTATCCTTGTAAAGGAGTTAATGCAAGGCTATGGACAATTACTCATGCGATCCAAATCAAACAATACTGCTTATGATCGGACATGACATCAGATACAATGGCCGCATAGGCCTGTGTACATGAAAATTAGAAGCATACTATCGGTTAATCGGTGTTTTTAAAACAAATAGCTGGCATACAACTAGTGGCTGCTTCCAAATGAAATGCATTACCCCTTGTGCTACACAGTGGTGTTAACTCTATGGGAAATAGTCAAAGATAAAATCACATTTATACATTTAACACATACTACGCTCATTAGATGTAGGTTAAAAAACAGACAATAGTGCAAGAAATGAGCAAAGAAAAACTATACTGCCTGGTGACATGGTTATAAAGCTCAAACTAATATCGTTGATCAAGGGAGCATTAAAGGTGACCAAATGGATATGGCGCACAACTATATAAGGATCAATAAACTGTCTAAACGGCAAGTCTTGGTTCATAACTAATCACCATCGAAATATAGGGGTGAAGCACAAAAAATGCTCGTCTACGATATGTACAGGCTTTGCGAAACTAGTCGATCTGCTACACTACCGTGTACTCATAGGAATGTTCATTGATCGAAATTCGACTGTCCGAATGCGACGCACTACTCCACATATCGTCATCACCTGAGTATCCATATTGATGAATGATCCTTCGATGCAGGGCTCCGGTATAAAATAAATGGGACAGAGTACAATTGCTATCTGATTTGTGACGTCCCATATAGTTGTGAGTAAATACATTAATGTGCATGTACATCGTTAATATTAACCAGAGCAAAGCGCGGTTCAATGGTATCCTTGTAAAGGAGTTAAAGCATGGCTATGGACAATTACTCATGCGATGCAAATCGAACAATACTGCTTATGATCGGACATGAATAGGCCTCTGTACATGAAAATAAGGAGCATACAATCGGTTAATCGGTGGCTTAAAACAAATAGCATTGATCATGTTTTGAAGAGTTCTCAATTAATGCTACTGCAAATAAGTGGCCAAGCGCGAAATTGGAATGGACCTAAACATCAGAACGACGTAAAAGAATAAGAATAATACCGGTGCAGGAGTATCAGAAAAGAAAAGACGAGTTTGACGGTCATGATTGAAGTCAGTATACAATTCTTATAACATTACAACAATCCGGAATTAATATGAGACGTTCAAGCTTCAAAGCATTGCCACTGCCTAATCAAAATAATCTGAAATTGAAAGGAATCAGTTGCACAACTGGTCAAGGCAATTTCTGCCCGACATGTCCTGGAAACAGATAACTCAACCTCTGCACAGAGATGTCACTGGGTGACGTCACACCAGCGACACCTACGATAGAAACTCAACAAATACAAGCATGGGCTAGTCAGCGCTCTGCAGAGCAAAACGAGGCTGAAATAATTACACGTCATGAAGCCTCATCTATAACTGGCAACAGATTTGCACCTGCCAAATTAATGAGATTGAACAGAAAAGTGCCAAGCGCAGTTCTGAGTTGCATGTGGCATTTTAAACAAAACACATGTTCTCTAACGTAAGTGACAACACATCGGAATGGTGACTAACAAGATAGGCAAGCTGGTTATACTCTACTTCTGTGACGTGTAAATAGCTCTGGAAGATAGATAAATATAGCCCTTTTAAAGTTAATGCAGAGTACTTTCTTGACATGACCACAGAGGGCCACATATAGGCAGTCTGTCATTAGGTTATCGGCTGATGACGAAAGGAGAGACTTGAGCAAGGACATCACAACTGTTTCAACCGCACTGTAGAACTTGTTGTTACAATGGCTAACAGAGGCATACCAGCTCCAAACACATCCGAGTACATATGGCCGCTCCCAAACTGCCTCTTCACCTGATACTCTGCATGCCATCTGACTATAAAGCACTGCCACGATATGAAAAACGCACATAATTCCTGGGTTGCACTATTACCGAGAGGATGTACACTGTTATTGGAATCGTGACTTCGTAAACACTTGGAGGCCACTTCAGTACTTCTGTTGCTTTCAAATCATGGGTGGAACTTATATCAGACTTGTACTGGCGAAACACATGACGTTGCATACCACCGTGACAACTAGCTTCCCTTTCACAAGCATAATGTTGTAATACGCAAAAGGAAGATGAGTGATCAACATACGAGTTGTCAAGTTCTGAGGTCTATATTCTTAGGACCAGCAATTACTATTTACACATGATATCTGGGCAGATTGTCCTGAAGGTCACAGCAGGTTCTGGTCTGTCTATTTCTGGTAACCCACGGAACGTCCGTGTTGTTGTTGTTGTTATCCGAAACCGTGGACTGACATGACTTCGCCAGCATGCTTCCGAGCACGAGCATGGGTTGTCACCGACGATGTCTTGTAACACCAGCACGCATGTGCGGAGAATGCCTGCGCAACCAAATGTGCGCGAACAAATGTAACTTCCGGTGGGAAAAAAAAAAAAAACCTCATGTTTTTCGACCCGCTCCGATCTTTCATAAATCACAATAAGTTGCTCCCATAACTCCCCATGATTGGGCATATTGAGAATCAGTCGAAACGTACAATATTGTGGTGAGTCAGCGGGCCTTCACGTCGACAGGCGCCCAACGTTTCTTGGTAAAGTTCGAGTCAAACGCTGGCGACATCATTCTTGGCGGGCGACAGACGACCTGATGAAAAGACAGGACCGATGGTCGTTCTATTCTCCATGACGCGAAAAGAACAACACATACACGTATTACGGGAATATAACAGTCTCTTTGGACGGAATGTCGATGCAAGATGGATGACGGAATCGTCGATAAAGTTCAATAAATTTCGGGAGTGTTTAACCGTCCTGCATGCTGCCATCGATTCCACCGACACGTGACCAGATATTAATATTCATACTACAGGTTTCACGTTCGTAATAATACATGTGACAGGGCCTACTGAGCTGGACAGGCTCAGATGTGTCTGTGAGTTTACAAATGAGTCCTAACATATTAGGACCCCAATTGGCAAATCAACGTCATCGTAGCCCCAAAATAACATGGTAGGTATTGGTGATTTTTTTCGTCAATTCCCAACAGATTTTAATGGAATATGGGGGAAAAATACAGTATTTTTTAGTTTATATACTGTGTGAAGATTCGATGCTGTACGATAAATTGTCTCCGAAATATCGCCGAAAACGTCTCGGAATATATTATCTGGGACAGATAATAGTACTTTCATTTTCACACCTTTCGAGATAAGTTTTACAAACATCGTCCAGTCTCGCATTCTCGGGAAACGTTTTTGTTGTAGGGGTCACCAGAATCTTCGATCTTTTCATTTCGATTATACTGCATGTACAGATAACCATTGTGATAATGTTAAATCGACGAATAGACGTGAAATATGACATTTCATGCAGCCGCTCATGCCATGTGCCGCTCACATTCCTCTGTCAAAATGGCGGTCACTGTTTAGTCGAAGCAACCCGGAACCACGAACCCGCTACTGAGCTATAGCTGATCGATGCATCTACAAAGGTTGGCTGGCTTTATAATATGGTATTAAACATTCCGGGACATGCGAATCAGCAAAGATTATCTGCGACGGAGAGGAAACCCACACTCAAGGGAGTTAACTTTGCAACTGCATCGGGTTTTTCTCTCGGCAAGGGAGACAATTTCGTAACGGAATTTTTTTTTTTATAGACGGAGTAAATAATGACAAACAATGCGCTATTATTATACCCCCCGACACGTAGTGTAGGGGGCGTATACTGGTTTCAGCTTGTCATATGTCATATTTCACGTCTATTCGTCGATTTAACGTTATCACAATGGTTATCTGTACATGCAGTATAATCGAAATGAAAAGATCGAAGATTCTGGTGACCCCTATGTCCGTACGTCCGTCCGTAACATTTCGTTTCCGGAGCATAACTTGACAACCGCCAGTTGGATTCCTCTCAAATTTGGTATGCAGCTACCATACCATGAAACCTTGCTTGGGATTGCGTTTGGCGCATGTGCGTCTACAGGTGGCGCCACCTAGGATCATTCCGTAACATTTCGTTTCCGGAGCATAACTTGACAACCGCTACTTGGATTCCTCTCAAATTTGGTATGTAGCTACCTTACCATGAGACCTCGCTTGGGATTGCGTTTGGCGCATGTGCGTCTACAGGTGGCGCCACCTATGGTCAAAAGTTTCTCATGTGAGTCCGTAACATTTCGTTTCCGGAGCATAACTTGACAACCGCTACTTGGATTCCTTTCAAATTTGGTATGCAGCTGCCATACCATGAGACCTCGCTTGGGATTGCGTTTGGCGCATGTGGGTCTACAGGTGGCGCCACCTAGGGTCAAAAGTTTCTCAAGTCAGTTCGTAACATTTCGTTTCCGGAGCATAACTTGACAACCGCCAGTTGGATTCCTCTCAAATTTGGTATGCAGCTACCATACCATGAGACCTTGCTTGGGATTGCGTTTGGCGCATGTGCGTCTACAGGTGGCGCCACCTAGGGTCATTCCGTAGCATTTCGTTTCCGGAGCATAACTTGACAACCGCTACTTGGATTCCTCTCAAATTTGGTATGTAGCTACCTTACCATGAGACCTCGCTTGGGATTGCGTTTGGCGCATGTGCGTCTACAGGTGGCGCCACCTATGGTCAAAAGTTTCTCATGTCAGTCCGTAACATTTAGTTTCCGGAGCATAACTTGACAACCGCTACTTGGATTCCTTTCAAATTTGGTATGCAGCTGCCATACCATGAGACCTCGCTTGGGATTGCGTTTGGCGCATGTGCGTCTACAGGTGGCGCCACCTAGGGTCAAAAGTTTCTCAAGTCAGTTCGTAACATTTTGTTTCCGGAGCATAACTTGACAACCGCTACATGGATTCCTCTCAAATTTGGTATGTAGCTACCTTACCATGAGACCTCGCTTGGGATTGCGGTTGGCGCATGTGCATCTACAGGTGGCGCCACCTAGGGTCAAAACTTTTTCTTGTCGGTCCGTAACATTTCGTTTCCGGAGCATAACTTGACAACAGCTGATTGGATTCCTCTCAGATTTGGTATGTAGCTACCTTACCATGAGACCTTGCTTGGGATTGCGTTTGGCGCATGTGCGTCTACAGGTGGCGCCACCTATGGGCAGAATTTTCTCAGTTGGTCCGTAACATTCCATTTCTGGAGCATAACTTGACAACGGCTGATTAGGTTCTTCTCAAATTTTGTATGTAGCTGCCATACCATGAGACCTAGCTCAGGATGTTGCATATGCGTC
>JAVTVY010031090.1:0-12321 GCA_036873755.1 Hanleya hanleyi
GCCATTTTGACCACCCCACCCCACAGCCGCCATTTTGACCACCACCACCACCACCACAGGCCGCCATTTTGACCACCCCACCACCACAGGCCGCCATTTTGACCACACTCCCACCATCTAGACATGCCTTGATCACGTGATCAAGTTCCTCCTCAATCCTCCACCGGGGGGAACAAAAAAGTAGGTCAATGTGACTCGTAATCATCTTTATATACTACTTTTCGGGTCTTATAATTCAGCATGAAGGCTGTACGAAATGGTCCATTTCATATCCCTTTGATAAAAGTGAAAGTTTGGCCCTTCAAACCGAACAGCTTGAGGACGATTCCCTATGTCAAGCGAACACCACCATTCTTCCCAAATATGGGACTAATAAACTCCTCTGATGCAAGTAAACCCGACATCAGTACTTTAAGTACTTTGATTATGTTTTCTTTTCCATTTGTCTGTGTGTTAAGTTTTCTTTTCCAGACACTATGTTATGGATTGGTATACCAAAATTTAGTCATACCTTTATTTATCGTCTCGTATATTTGTTCTACGGTGGCCCGTGGGGGACATTCATGTTTTTAACCTTTTAGGTGTTTTTCTCTGACTTTTTTGTGTTTTCCTTCGACTTTTCCGTGTTTACTCGCGACATTTTCGTGTTTTTTCTTCGACTTTTCAGAGTTCTTGTTCGAATTTTCTGTGTTTTCTTTCGAAAACATCGCGAAATGAAAAAAATTGTGAAATACTTTCCACCGCAGTGAAATACTTTTCACCGCGGTGAGAAATACTTTCCACCACGGTGAAAAATACTTTCCACCGTGGTGGGAAATACTTTCCACCGCGGTGAGAAACACTTTCCACCGCGGTGGGAAATACTTTCCACCGCGGTGGGAAACACTTTTCTCCGCGGTGAGAAGTACTTTCCACCGCGGTGTAAAGATTTACCGCGGTGTAAAAGTTTTAACCGCGGTGAAAAGTGTTTCCCACCCGAGTGGAAAGGTATTTCCACCGCGGTGGAAACCGCGTGGAAAGTTTCACCGCGGTGGAAAGTACTTTTCACCGCGGTGATAAATATTTCCCACCGCGGTGGAAAGTATTTCACAATTTTTGTCATTTCGCGATGTTTTGGAAAGAAAACACAGAAAATTCGAACAAGAACTCTGAAAAGTCGAAGAAAAACACGAAAAAGTCGAAAGAAAACATGGAAAAGTCAGAGAAAAACACCTAAAAGGTAAAAAAAAACATGAATGTCCCCTACGGGCCACCGTAGAATTGTATACTTCAGTCCCAAATGACGAGGTCGATGAGGACTTCTGTCTGTCTATTAACTTTTATCGTCCGTCGGTTATCTTCAGATCTTCGGTCTATGATGTACCAAACTTTAGGAAAATCTGTATTAATTCTTTTGTGAACATAATACGATCCTTTGAAGGTGAAGGTCTTTTGACCCGAATATCGTGTTATCCGGTAGTGGGTGGTATGGTAAGCCTGTTGATTTTTATGTTTTCTTTTCCATCTGTCTGTGTGTTAAGTTTTCTTTTCCACACACTATGTTATGGATTGGTACCAAAATTTAGTCATACCTTTATTTATCGTCTCGTATATTTGTTCAGCCAATTTGTTTGCCCACGGGTTCTTGTTATATAAAAGTTTCCATACACGACCATAGCTGTCTTTAACACAATTTGTCCCTCCCATCATTACATCATTGTAGAAAGTAAGCTGAATGGACTATAGCCCATAGGAGTAATTCTATCCTGTTATATACGCGCCTGGATGATGCTATGATGCTGTACATCTTTTTGGCTCGATATTTAATTAGCGTATTAAATCACATCCTCTAATAACTATCTTAGAAGAGAAATGCCGGAATGTCGGAAGTTTTGTTCTTGTTTCGAATGTAAGTGGCTTGTTTTCATTGAGTCGGAACCAAGTAGATCCATGGAATCCTACTTCTTCGTTATCGATCATAACCTATCGATTGACACACTGACTCGCGAGGATGCCAGTTGGATATGTCGCTTGAAGGCGCCATGTGTACGATTGGGGAGCATTGGTAGGATATTAATTTATTAAGATTGCATTTGTGAACAAAAGCTACACGATTAATTTGAATGGGCACCGAAATAGCTGTAGGCCTATTGTGACTGATGACGAGCGCTAACATATAATTATGCCTACACATGCATAAACCACAGAACAGGTGTCGACTTATGGTCCTGTCAACCGGTCTTCTCGGACTGCTTTGGATAGAAAAAGTGGACCCGTTTATGTTTTATTTGGACCTACAAACACCACGGTATTGGTCATACGATATATAATGTATACGGATGATGTCATGATGTCAGTAGAACTTCCTTTTAATAAGCGGGTCATTATGATATGAATCTGGGAAATACCGGTTTCGACGTACGACGTTATTTTCCCTTATTATCAAACATGACCCGTGTTCAGTGGGTGGAACATGTAGGTTTAGCATAACATACACGCTTGAGAAAACGAGCTCCCTCGCGGGGAAAGTATTGAAAAAGCCGCCGGTGAACAGGCTCGATTACGAGGCTAGAAAATCACACCAGACAGGTTTGAGGTTTTGTCAACATCAATTATATCTGGAGGCAGAATAATGCTATTTTTTAAAGCGGTATATGATGTGATCACATTTCATCTTTCGTAAAAGAGATTAGCGAAGGAACATTACGGTTGATATTCTTGGTATTGTTCGAGGTGGGTGGGGGGAGCACACCCACACTTTGATTTCGACCGCATATATTCACTCCCATATCGATCATCTCGGTGAATCTGCCCCCCCCCCCCTCCCCACTTTGCACCAGATCTACAATATATGTATATTCATTTTTAATTGATTTTTAATTGATTAATTAGGTTTGTGGGAGGGGGGTTGACGGTGTAAACTACCCTCCGTCATGCACCGTGTACTCATATACCGGCAGAGCTCTGTCAGCATTTGATTTGACTGTGTTTGCGCAGACCCCGCCCCTCTTCTTGATGAACTGATCATCTCAACATATCGTTAATGTTAAAAAATATCAGTGAACTAGTCCGCTTCAACTGCATGTCATGAACGTTACAAGGTAACTTGTTATCGTTGTCATGGATGTCAGAACATGCTTACGGTCACAGCTCGTATCTGTGATGAACATGTATTGGCATCTGTCCAGCAAACATAATAGCATGACAGAATGGGTTCGACAAAAAGCTGATTTTCCAGGAAACGATGCCTTTATGACCAATATCAGTTAGCATGAGACATGCACGAGTCAATATCCTGGAATGTTATCCCGCTTTACTTCGGCCACAGTGGCTTAACAAGCGATGTGCCTTCTTTAATGTTCTTGTTAACATTTTTTTTTTTTGAGAATAAAATTATTTCTCATATATATGTAGGGCCTATATCGGTGTAAGGCGATAGAAGTAGTAGGGTCTACGGATTTCAAGTCAACTTTTTCAGGGAGGTAACTCTTGGTTCCCCTGCTTCCGCCAGGGGGCGCCACCAGTCCCGTATGACGTCACTTCCGGTCTGGATGAATGGAGCGTGACCTGTGAACATGATAGGACCCCGCCCCTCTTCTTGATGAACTGATCATCTCAACATATCGTTAATGTTAAAAAATATCAGTGAACTAGTCCGCTTCAACTGCATGTCATGAACGTTACAAGGTAACTTGTTATCGTTGTCATGGATGTCAGAACATGCTTACGGTCACAGCTCGTATCTGTGATGAACATGTATTGGCATCTGTCCAGCAAACATAATAGCATGACAGAATGGGTTCGACAAAAAGCTGATTTTCCAGGAAACGATGCCTTTATGACCAATATCAGTTAGCATGAGACATGCACGAGTCAATATCCTGGAATGTTATCCCGCTTTACTTCGGCCACAGTGGCTTAACAAGCGATGTGCCTTCTTTAATGTTCTTGTTAACATTTTTTTTTTTTGAGAATAAAATTATTTCTCATATATATGTAGGGCCTATATCGGTGTAAGGCGATAGAAGTAGTAGGGTCTACGGATTTCAAGTCAACTTTTCCAGGGAGGTAACTCTTGGTTCCCCTGCTTCCGCCAGGGGGCGCCACCAGTCCCGTATGACGTCACTTCCGGTCTGGGTAAATGGAGCGTGACCTGTGAACATGATAGGCCATGTACTGACCTGTCTGGGGGTTTTTTCCCCGCCAGAATTTCGCTGTCGTCTGCTTGGGGTTGTCACGTGCCGAACACCTGGCTCCCCGAATTGCAACATTGTTGCACGTTCGCTACAATGTTGCGGCATCGTGAACACCTGGTCTGGCGTCTGCGTGAGTGAGTTCACGTGCCGAACACCTGGCTCCCCGAGATCAAGGCATGTCCAGACTTGTTCTGGGTTGTGCAGTTCTGCCATGCAGAGGACGGGTACTAGGAATGCATATTAAATCTATAGACAAAGTGTATGGAAATAGACGTTTTGGTGTCTAGGTGGGCCACTAGTGGGTCGATGGAGTCGTATGAGGTATCAATGTGAAGCATTTGTGAAGGCGCATCCGATGGGCTGGGTGTGGGGTTGATATATTGTCATTCTGCGCATGCGCGGTAGACAAAGGGTATGGAAATAGACGTTTTGGGGTCTAGGTGGGCCACTAGTGGGTCGATGGAGTCGTATGAGGTATCAATGTGAAGCATTTGTGAAGGCGCATCTGATGGGCTGGGTGCGGGGTTGAAATATTGTCATTCTGCGCATGCGCGGTAGACAAAGGATATGAAAATAGACGTTTTGGGATCTAGGTGGGCCACTAGTGGGTCGATGGAGTCGTATGAGGTATCAATGTCAAGCCTATGTGAGGGAGCATCTGATGGGTTGGGTGTGGGGTTGGAATATCGTCATTCTGCGCATGCGCGGTAGACAAAGGGTATGGAAATAGACGTTTTGGGGTCTAGGTGGGCCACTAGTGGGTCGATGGAGTCGTATGAGGTATCAATGTGAAGCATTTGTGAAGGCGCATCGGATGTGCTGGGTGCGGGGTTGAAATATTGTCATTCTGCGCATGCGCGATAGACAAAGCGTATGGAAATAGACGTTTTGGGGTATAGGTGGGCCACTAATGGTCCGATGGAGTTGAGTAAGGTATCAATGTGAAGCATTCGTGAAGGCACATCCGACGGGCTGGGTGTGGGGTTGAAATATCGTCATTCTGCGCATGCGCGGTAGACAAAGGGTATGGAAATAGCCGTGTTGGGGTCTAGGTGGGCCACTAATGGACCGATGGGGTCGAGTGAGGTATCAATGTGAAGCCTATGTGAGGGGGCATCCCACTGGGTGGATGTGGGGTAGGAATATCGTCATTCTGCGCATGCGCAATAGACAAAGTGTATGGAAATAGACGTTTTGGGATCTAGGGGAGCCACTAGTGGGCCGATTGGATCGAGTGAGGTATCAATGTGAAGCCTATGTGAGGGGCATCTGATGGGGTGGGTGCGGGGTTGAAATATCGTCACTCTGCGCATGCGCAGTGGACAAAGGGTATGGAAATAGACGTTTTGGGGTCTAGGTGGGCAACTGGTGGGCCGATGGGATCGAGTGAGGTATCCATGTGAAACCTATGTGAGGGGGCTAGACTAGGGTGTCGTTTCCATTCTGCTGCGCAGGTCACGTGGGTTGTGACGTCACTTTCGGTTATCACCTCCAAACCCAGAAGAGTTCCAATTTTTCCTTAGACGTAGGGTCCGGATTTTCAACATCCGGGTTTTTTCCCGTCCCGGCCCGCCCCGGCCGCAGCGCGCGCGCGCGCGCGCGGGTGATCCGGAAGTGCGCGGGTCAAAAGGTCACATCCAGGTCAAAAGGTCTCCCTTCCGGCAAGGTTCAGCCCTCTCCGGGCCAACATATAGCATTTATCCGCCTTCCCGAAGCACCCATGGATTGCACAGGGTCCCCCGCAATATCGCCAGCACTATGCCCATGTTAAATGACCAGCGGGGAACCCTCAGTTTTTCCCAGAACCGTATTGGCACGAAAAAATACATTAAACTTATAGTAATAAACTTAATCTATAGGTGTTTTCGCCGTCTTCGTGGTGACATGTGGGGATTCGGTCATGTCTTCCCGCACTTCGAACCTCACTTCACTTCACCTGTGGCTCTTGTAACTCCTCGTCAAATGCTGGAGTGCCCGCTCTTAACCTAGACCAAAACATGTACTTGGTTTGTGGGGCTGATTTCATTGGCTCTCTATTTTACTGCAGTGCTCTCGCCTTGTTTTCTGGACATGGATGGATTACATTTGGCTCCATCCTAGGCCACTGATTGGCTAATACTGTGTTCAAAGCCAGTTTGACCGAATCCCCACATGTCTGTTATAGCCTTCATGTATTATGCTCATATAGAAAACACACAAGACAGGTTTTTTTTTGGCGAGATCTCATATTTTTTATTCAGTGAACAACAACAACAACGTGAGAACAACCACGTGAAAACTGAAGCCCAGAACAGAGGGCTTGTACATTGAAAAAACTGAAGCCCAGAACAGGGGGCTTGTAAACTTAAGCCCAGAACAGGGGGCTTGTACATTAAAAGAACTTAAGCCCAGAACGGGGCTTGTACATTGAGTTTGACCGAATCCCCACATGTCTGTTATAGCCTTCATGTATTATGCTCATATAGAAAACACACAAGACAGGTTTTTTTTTGGTGAGATCTCATTTTGTTTTTTATTCAGTAACAACAACAACGTTAGAACAACCACGTGAAAACTGAAGCCCAGAACAGGGGGCTTGTACATTGAAAGAACTGAAGCCCAGAACAGGGGGCTTGTAAACTTAAGCCCAGAACGGGGCTTGTACATTGAAATGATGGGCGGCCCAGTCATATACGAGTACATCGCGATCCTCGGCCTTGGGGTACTCGTCAAACATCTGTACGATGGTAGATAAGGGTCTTCCCGGCATCGATGGTACAGGTAAAACAAGCAATATTGTCCGCACACGCCACTGGTCAGGCTTTGCAACGTTTGACTGTTCCAACACCACGTCTCTGTGCCTTGATCCATGAAGTCTGTTAAATCGGGATGGAGGGTGGCAGGCCGTACGGGTCAAAGTATTCGCCCTGCTGTTCTGTCAAGTACACGGCCACCCAGTGTTCACCGGGCCGATCCATTGGGTCCGTGTTGAGAACGTAAGCAGCAGGATACATACGGTCTAATGGAAACACATCTCGGGCGAATACCCCTTGAAAGACCATACGTGTCTCTGGGTCATTCTCCAGCACGGTGGTTATCTGGTCTGTATCCATGTTAGGTGGAAAAGTCACACAGGACGTTGCGCGCCTTGTCCACTTGAATGATGTTGTCAAACTCGGCGTAGCAGATCACATTGGCGGTGGTCCCGAGGGCTCGTGCAAAGTGGATTTCCAACCGTAAATTGCCTTGCTTGGCCAGGGCCAGCTGATGGTCGTTCTCTAAGGTGGGGGTCAGATCGAAACAGAACGTGTATCCGTTCGCGTAGTTCTCCCGACTGATCATATTCCCTTCGTCCTGGTTGATTTGACCGGTGGCTGTAAACAGGCTCTGATAGGCTCGAATGAAATTCTTGCGCCCAAAGTTCGGTATATCAGCAGCATATAGGTATTCCAATGGGTACTAATTGTGCACCCCTGTTGGCCGACCTGTATCTGTTCTCTTATGAATATGACTATATGCAGGCGCTTTCAAAAACCGATCCATTCAAAACCCGTTCCTTCTCATTCACCAAACGCTATATAGACGATCTTCTCGCTGTGGATAATCGCTATATAAATGACGCAGTGAAGGATATATATCCACCTTCACTGGATTTGAAGGAAACTACAGATAGCCCTACAGGCACATCTTATTTAGATCTCTATCTCTATAAAAATGAAGCGGGCATTCTCTCTCGTCGACTTTATGACAAGAGATGATTACAATTTCGACATCGTAAACTATCCCTTTCTGGATAGTAATATTCCAGTGGGACCTGCATATGGCGTATACATATCTCGCTTAGTAGCATTTGCTAGATCCTGTGTTAAATGTGATGAGTTTAATCAACGTCACAAAACATTGTTGCAGAAACTTATAAAACAGGGCTAAACCACCAAGCGCCTCCACTCAAAGTTTCTCAAATTTGGCGATACATATCGCATGCTGATAGCAAAATACGAGCGTAGCGTGCAAGATCTATGGCGTTACGTTTCGTAACTTGTGTCTAATTCCGCTTAACCCGGGGCTAGGGGCCGTATGAACCCATGTACTTCAAGATCCTCATGGTACTCATATGGACAGTCACAATCAAAGCGTGACTGAGATACATCTTTTTTTTCTTAGATGACGACTCTATAACGAATATTATGGATTAAGAATACTGATCAGCGATACGGATTTGATATTTTTGGAACATCATGATGTCTTGCCGGCATCATTGAAAACTGTTGACCGCTTCTCTCTTGCAGGAAACAAGCCTATGTTTATGTATACTATGATTGTCTTTTTGAATTTGGTGCTAATACTGTTATGTGGAAAATGGAATAGGTCTTTGGATTATGGACGCGGATATTCTCTAATGGACGACGGCTGGATTATGAATGACGGACTAGACGCTTGTAATTAAGGCCGTAGCTGGAACCTGTTGTCCATCCACATGCAGGGCCACAAAATTGATGCCGAAATGTTTAAAGTCAAACAGGTTCTCTGGGTAGGCTCCGCTGAAACTGGTATTTTCCACACAGGCCAGGATCAATCGCTTGGGTAGTTCCCCCAGGAACAGGTTTTCTTTGTTGGTGCTCATATTTCCAGCAGGCACAGAGAACACTTTGGTTTGTACACGTCGGATAGGGTACTGGGCTGGTTTTGTTTCCAAGGCTTTGAGGTGTCCCAATTGAACGGCTGGATTCGGTTTCACTTTTCGGACATACAGGACTGCGTCTTGGATGACAATCTTATAGTCAGCTGCATGCCCGTCTACGTTAGTGGCCATCAAGGCGAAGGTCGGAGGCGCTCGTATCAGACGGATTTTGATGGGGATCTTGTTCAAGAGGTACCGGTCTTGCATGAAAATGTCTGCGTGCAGTCGTCCCATGAGATCCACCGAGGCACCGTTCGCGGTGAAAGCCTTCCGTTTGTTATATCCTTCATTGTCCACCGTGTCCATGTGCTCGGCTGTGTCCTGGTAGAATAAAGCGGCTGTCAGCTGAGATTTTTAGCCTCTCGTCCAGCCGATAGGCTCGATAGGGGTACGTGTTGGTCGAGTCACTGATGAGTTTGTCGCTGAGAAAAATATCCACCTGTTGAAACATCGAGTGCAGCCAGAGATTCGTCGGGCCCACCGTTGCAGCTTGGATGATTCTGGAGCCATCCCCATTGACCACCTTGGCTTTCACATACAAGTATGTATGGGCTAAATCCACATAGGCCAGTAGTAGGGAATGCGTAAATCCACGCACATTTCACCCGGATGTAAAAATAACGTCACTTCCGGTTTGGGTGAATGGGGCGTGACCTTTGGACATGTCTAGACTTGTCTGTGTCTGTCATGTACTGGGGTTTTTCCCCACAATGGCGTACGGAGAGATGTAATGGTGGTGTGTGGGGAATACCGAAGAGGCTGTCCGTGAAGATGTAATGGCGGTGGACAATGGAGGCGACAGTACCGGAGTTGTCCGAAGGTGAACGCCATTGTGGGAAAATGGCGGATACGTTGACCGGAAAGACCCGAAGGTGAACGCCATTGTGGGAAAATGGAGAATACAGGAAAAGGGTATGGAAATAGACGTTTTGGGATCTAGGGGAGCCCCTAATGGGCCGATGGAGTTGTATGAGGTATCAATGTGAAGCCTATGTGAAGGGGCATCCAGTCATGGGTGGGTGCATGTAAAACTTTCTCCAGAAAAAAAGCGGAACACGGACTTTACTCCTAAAATAGGGGAAAACACCTATCAACCCTAGCCAAAAGGGCTAATATTGGTCCCCGGGCTTAACGGGGCTTGCCTATCAATAGAGTTATCTCCACCTAGTTCCAGGGTGGTTGTATGTAAAAAATTTCCTGAAAAAATACGGAACACGGACTTTATCCTAAATTACGGGAAAATGCCTATATGGGGTATGGGGGTATAGAACCATCCTGGGAAACCTACTTCTCGACATTTGCGGTATAGGTTGTGGGGTCTCGTTTTCTTAGTCTCGTCAAGACAAACATGATAGGAAGTGTCGCGGAGCGAATCGTTGAAATTTTTGGAAAAAGTTCAGGGAGACCCATATAGTCCCATACTAGGGGTATAGGACCAATGTTTGTCCCACTGGAAAACCTACTTCTAGACATTTGCGGTATGGTTGTTTGGATTTGTTTTCTTAGTCTCGTCAAGACAAACATGATAGGAAGTGTCCCGGCACGAAACGGTGAAATTTTTGAAAAAAGTTCGAGGTCTGTATATAGCCCCATATAGACCCACATACGGGTAATGGGAGTATAGGTCCAATGTTTGTCCCACTGGGAAACCTATTTCTATACAGTTGCGGTATGGTTGTTTGGATTTGTTTTTCACGTCTCGTCAAGACAAACATGATAGGAAGTGTCCCGGCACGAAACGGTGAAATTTTTGGAAAAAGTCACCGAGGCCTGGGTAGGCCCATAGGCCTATACTGCATGGCTATGGGTGTATAGGTCCATACGGGGTGGACGTTTTTGGATCTAGGTGGGCCACTAATGGTCCGATGGGGTCGAGTGAGGTATCAATGTGAAGCCTATGTGAGGGGGTTAGACTAGGGTGTCGTTTCCATTCTGCTGCGCAGGTCACCTGGGTTGTGACGGTTTTACTAAAACTACCTCCAAACCCAGAAGAGTTCCAATGTTCCCCTTAGACGTCCGTATGTTCAACCTCCGGGGTGTTTCTCGGCCCGGCCCCGGCCCGCCCCGGCCGCAGCGCGCGCGCGCGTCATCACCGGCAGTGCGCGGATGCATGTCGGGTCAAAAGGTCAAAGGTCACATCCAGGTCAAAAGGTCCAAGGTCTCCCTTTCGGAAAGGTTCGGAGGAGACTTCATATCCATCGGGATCTCGCCTTGGTGGGCGGTGGGACCAGCGGACGTCCGTAGATCGAAACCCAGCATTTGCTGTAGGATAGGACTCAGTACGACACTCGCGTTGGCGGTGACGATAAGCTCTGCCTTGTCGTTGTGTGCGTTGTAATCGAAGTCCACGTGATTCTTGAAGGGATAGTCTTTGATGGGTCTTGAAGTATTCGTGACCTCCCGTAGAGCCTTATAATGCAACAGTCTTGACAACCCACCGATGAACTCCTTGGGAGTATCGTACTGGCCTTTGGGGAGGGCGAGTCGGGTGTCTTTTCCTTCGTAGGTCACCTCGTACCACACTTCATTGGCTCGCACGTTGTACCACGAGTAAGGGTATTGGATATCCACGAGGCCACATTCCCAGCGCCCAGGTAAATGCAACGGTTGCGGTAACTGGGTCACGTACTTGGCCAAGGTGTTGCCAGGAAACACATCCAGCGAACTGTTACTGGGTAGGGTGAGGTAAAACATGACGACTGAGCTGTCCTGCTGCTGCTGTTGGTTTTAATAGGTATTCCAGGCCTTGGGTGGTTGTGTCCGGCGTCGTGTTCGTCGCGCTGACTTGCTACGTGTCACGGCTCTGGAGATGTGGGGTGTCCTGATCAAGGATGGTTTTTTAAAGGTCTGAAAAGAAGGTGCCCGTTGTGGTGGTGGTGTTTTGGGGGGTGACTCCGGTTCCCATTCGGATTCCCAAGAAGGTAGTGGCCCACTCGGCGATTGCTGGGTTCGCTGCATAAAGGCCCAGCGGTGGGGGTTCCCACCAATTCCTGTGGTACATGCATGTCTTTCAAGCCTTGAGCGAAGACCTCCCATCCTCGAGGATCCGTGTGCGACCTGCGTTTACGCATCAGGTCATTCACTAAATCCGTCATGTGCGTCCCGGGGACCAGCTGATTCTGTACCATTAGTTCGCCTTTATCATTCCAAGTCATGTTAGGATTCTGTTTCATCCGTTGTAATACCAGGCCAGCTTGTTTCTTGAACGATGCAGGTACACTCTTCAGCACTTCGTCTTCCACCCACTGTGGGGCTGTGGGTGGTACCCCTGGTAATGGCGGCTGTTGGAGCGGTGCTGAGGTCGGCGGTGTGTCACGTGGTGGTGGTGGTGGTGGGGTAGAGAGGGTTTTGTATTGGTCCATGAACGTCATGTACCGTTGAAGCATCTCATTGTACCGTTGTACTTTCTCACTGTCGCTTAACCCCGGTCTCTGTAAGATCTGTTGCATTTTTCCATCGAGGGTGTTTATGGTCTTCACCGTAGGT
>JAVTVY010031091.1:0-12148 GCA_036873755.1 Hanleya hanleyi
ACTAAATGTGCTGGAATATTGTTGGAATATTCGAAGTTCTTTCCCTGCATTTATATGGTATTGTCCTGTGGAGTTGTCTCCCATGTTTGAAACGCTTCATTTAGTTAAACTGTTGTGAAATAAAAACCATACATTTACTAATTTAACGGGGAGAGGAGTCCTTTATGAACTTCACACCTGTTTATTAACTCAAGAACAAAGATTTACTTCATCACTTTCTTCTTCATGAAAAATTCTCTCGTCTGAAAGGAATCCATTTGCAGGAAAACTACTATTTTCTTGTGTTTGACTATTGTCGATTTCAGTGTGGGATATGTGAGCTCTCAGCTCTTGCTTCACGGTCAACTAGTTACCAATAGTTAAGCTCATTTTAGTTTATCATTCAATATAAGATGTGATATATGTTACATTCTCATAAGCAAAAAATTGTAGACCTTTCTCTGGATTGCTAGATCAATTGGAATCAAGGCTATTAAACAACCTTGAAATCTGAACCGATGTAATTCCAGATATACGGGCGTATATTGAAGCCCCTTGGGCTCTTGTTTAAATATGATATGATGTTCAATCGTTCTACCCGAAGCATTTTAAATAGGCCGGTATTCTTAGTTCTTGGGAAAAAATATATTCAGCCTATAAATATAGGATGGATGGAGGGATGGATCTACTTGGACACTCCATCGCACTATTGTAGGCTTGTAAGTATTTGGTAATTTGCAGCGATTTGCGTCAGCAATGAACAGAAAGCAGATGGCAAACAAGGTCGACCTGTGTGCTATTTTTGCCTTTCTTAAAATCAGCCTAGTTTTCTCGCTGTATGAAATATGCGAGACGTTGTATCCTAATATCTCGATTTAACATAGAATACTCCAGCCTAACATCGCCTTCGTATAAATTATTACCAAAAGTTTGGTCTCCCTGACTGTAGCTGAATTTATTTTTATTTATTTCCAAGGCATTTTTCGTCTGTGAATTATACACCCGTGTTCTTTGTCAAACAATTCACCATCCGAAGACAGCTACTAATATTTAGCCTGTGTATATTTACATCAGCCTTAACTGGAGAAACTGAGCAACCGATACTGCTCAATCTCTTATGTTAGTTTGTCTATATACATCTCACGTCAACGATTGGTGTGCAAATATGCCCTTGTCGACACGCACACGCACCTGCTTAAAGGCTTAGACAGGATAATATTCGTCATTTCGAACTGTGTTATATGCTTGACTCATGAGGTGATAACAGCTGGGCGTCAAAGGTATTTCATCCAAACAAAAAACAATGGAATGGCTATGCAGGATCTCTATGCTTATTCACAGTTCAGCGATCAGGGATCAGGGACAAAATCATAAATCTCACGGACGAGTGTTGATTGTTGCGAGAGAAAATGTTGAGGAAGAGAGAGAATTAAGTTTAACGTCGCGTTCAGCAATATTTCTGCTAAATAGCCGCGATGTTATGTCATGTCGCGTTTATTGTTGCTGAATATAGTGACATTCTGTTAGTGTACGTTTTGTTCCCGAGGCTTACCTTCTGTACAAATCATTGTGATTGTAGTTTTGTGAGTGGAAAAAGTGATGGAGAATGAAGCGCTTGGTCGACGTCGGGCCTCATAGATATTAATACTCCCTTGCTGGAGTTTTTTCCCAAGCTGTGGGATCACATGACTTCTTGCCAGTACGCCAGCATCTTTTCCCATCACCCTTGCTATATTGAGTTTGATCTCTGTATTCATCTGTTGACGTATTGCCATTATAACGACATCTAAATGCAAACAACTCCAGGAAACGCGCTTACAGCTCAATTTACTCATATACTAGGACGAAAAGGCCCAGGCAAATCTGGGTCGGGCCTGGGTTCGCGCAGATACAATGCATTCTGAACAGATCAATTTTATGTGAAATAACAGATAAAACAACAGAATGGCTAGTAAACCTAAACAAAATCACATCGATATCATGTCACTGAGATGTCACCAGTGACGCCATTATAAAACTACATGAATCTAACCAATGGTGTAAGCCATCAAAACAATGGAAATTTCAGATTTCTAGAACGGTCGGTGACGATGCGTAAGTGGAGTGTACCATCGTGCTATCGCCTCACTCCTATTCTGCCATATCGTTTTCAAATAAAAACCCTACGCCATTGAGATAGACAGAAATAATTGATTAGACGGATAAACAATTTCTGCAAGGGGACAACTAATAATATGACTCATACTGGCAGAAAACAGGACGAAGTAACCTTGGGTCAGGCTCCGTATTCATAAAAATGGCTGTTTGGGGGCACCTGATACAGGATACTGTCCAAGGCACCTTATTCCAGAAGGGTTTTGCGACGGACAACGAAAGACCAAGACAACAGTCATCTTCACACCGGCCTACACTGTCGAAATCGTCCGAAAATTCTTGTACGTCCTGACTTGAAAGAAAGTCGGCTGTGCCCCTTAAGATTTTCCACCTGCTTTCAAATGCTCTACGGATACCTTTTGTATGACCTATCAGTACCCTGTTGCAAAATTCTGAAGTATTCAAAATATTGTGGTGTGGGATCATGGGACTTCTTGTCAGTATCCCGACATCTTTTCCCATCACCATTGTGTGTTGTGCGCAACTGCTTCTAATCTTACATGGGACTCATTCATCCAACTCTAGTGGATGTGCTTTATCAACAAAGTGGCATGTCGACACATATCAGATATGAGCCAAACCAACTAATTTGCTATCCACAAAGGGGCCATCATGACTGGTAAATACTATGGGGTATCTATATTCGATGTTCCTCTATTTACCCGAAGTTACCGAAGAGACTGTATACGAAACTTCTAGGTTAAAGGTTCAATGTTCTTTTGTCGATAATCACAGCGCCCATTAAGGGCAAATAATCACAATACAAGGGGAACAACCCTACATACTAATTAGATATTGATTGGTATTATATAATAGTACAATGTTAAACTCAAAAGAGAGAGACTCCACAGTCAACAATAAAATACTGATAATATTTTAGCAAGCATCATGCATGGCCACTTTGTAACAAATGCGATTGTGCGTTATCACACCAGCAGAACCATTTTAAATCCCGAAGGAGGCACCTTCTGACTAATTATGAAGTACAGTACTGTATGCGTGGTATTGTAACAATGCGGAGAAAGCTTCACATGAACAATTATGTGTCAAAGCTATAGCTCTAAACAGGTACCTGGTATAGCGTAATAGCTAATTATTTAGCAACTAAATATTATTACATCACTGGTGCATAGAAGCCCTACGAAATAGCATAACGTCATGAATACATAAAGAATACTGATCAGCGATACGGATTTGATATTTTTGGAACATCCTGATGTCTTGCCGGCATCATTGAAAACTGTTGACCGCTTCTCTCTTGCAGGAAACAAGCCTATGTTTATGTATGCTATGATTGTCTTTTTGAATTTGGTTCTAATACTGTTATATGGAATATGGAATAGGTCTTTGGATTATGGACGCGGATATTCTCTAATGGACGACGGTTGGATTATGAATGACGGACCTGACGCTTGTAATGGACAAATTTCCACAAGCTGTCGTCATGGTTCAATTAAATAATATCAATATCTGCTTCATACTTGTTTATTGTCATTCCTCATACAAGAATGAACCTTAACAAAAACTCTGTGATTGGCTGGATTTTCATCAAATTTTCAGCCAATGAAAATTCTGGATTACCATTTGAAAATTTGAATTAACCAATCAAATGTTTCAGACTGGAAGATATCACGTGACGCACTTTTGTTTCTATGAAACTCTACTGAGATAGTGCACTTATGAGTTAACCTTACAAAGATGATACTACTATCCGGGCATTTAATCGTGTAGTTGATGTCAACGCGCTACGCATCTAAAACGAAATGATACGTGGTGCTCAGTTTCTGTTCGAAGGTCAGCCATTAAACTCCGATTATGCATTATTTATTAGAATTCCAGATGGCCATTTTTATCTTAGGTTCTCCATTCACCAGCGTGAATAAACGTACACCCCTGGAAAGAAAAAAAACAACATAGAAATAGGTCAGGGGTGTATTGTCACATAGAATGAAATGAGAGAAATATCCTTAGTTAAAGACGAAATATATGACTAAGCTAAGTTGAATAATTAAAAGAATTCGAAGCATGGAAAAAACATTTCACAATTTCTCTCCAGTCTAACGATTTAGCAAAATATTTTTTATGTAAAGGATCATACCAGGTTATACTTCATGTGAAAGGTCAACACAGACTGTCATTGGTTTATGGGCTTGTTTACTGTTTGTCACTGCGGATCCTCTCCCTGATTCCATAATAAGGTATTTTTGACGGAATAATCGTTTTTCTCATTTATCTTTCAGCATACCAATTTCGGTGATAGTATCACACGTTAATACCAAATTACGATCGTGGCGTGCAAATCTTTGACTTTACTTTTCCTAACTTGCACCGTATTCGGCTCAAACCGGGCCTAGATGCCGTATGAACAACGTGTTTATGTGAGATCGTCATGGTTTTCATATGAACAGTCACAATCAAGGCGTGACTGAGATACAACACTCAAGGAAATGACTTGAAAATCAATTTGAACAGCACATTACAGTTGCATAATATGGTTTTTACTGTACACAGCCAGAAAAATGGTGTTGGCTCCACAGCCTTTTACGAGTCTTGAAAAAATAGTGTTAACCCATATGAACACTAGACTAGGTCTAAATTCAACGCCAATTATTGACGTTAAGCTCAACACGATTTTTTAGTGGCGATCAACACCATTTGTCTAGCTGTGTAGCAACATCTGGATGACTGAGGGCTTCTCAGTTAATTCCAAGAAACTAGCTTCAAATACACATGTTCCGACTAGCTTCAATACAGACAAGCATCTACTATTATTGACGATTATTGGCATAATATACCTAACAGATTGATCCAGTCAGATTGAACAGTCAAATGAACTGAATCTACCTTTAGAAAGGATTGAAATCGTCGACAAACTGATGAAATCTATCGACTGAATTTTCAAACTGATAACTTTAGAACAGAAACATTCCAACATATGATATCTGTGCCAACTCAATCAAACCTCAATTTGGCTGGGCGTATAGCATTAAAACGGCCCGAGTACGTATAACGATATGTAAACAAGAGTGAGTGAGTGAGTAGTAGGGTTTAACGTCGTTTTCAACCTTGTTTCAGTCATACCACAACCAGAACACGATAGTGCTCACAGTTCATATTACCCTGGACACTGTTCAGCCCAGCCAGTACAGCACTCGGTCACCCATCCAAGTATTGACAGAGCTTAACGTTGCTTAACTTCGGTGATCTGACGAGAACTGGTGTGTCCAACGCAATAAGCCGTACCGACACGTGCGAATGAATATATCCAAGTCATGGAATAAGGGATCCGAATAACGATTATTCAATCAATTAATAGAATGATTTCTGGGGAAGAAGAAATGATTATTACTATTTTACTAAAGGGGGGACAAACCACGTACATGTGGATCATAAACACGATTGTCTGACAGATGGCAAATACCGATTCACTTACTTTCCGGTGGTGTTGGTCCCGTCCCATTCCTCCGTCTCTTCTCTATGTAAAGTAATAGCGTAGTCCTCGGTAATAAAACCGTCCATTTCGATGATTGTTTCTTGTGACTTTGGCCATTTAGTGAGATCACGATTAACCAGGTCTCGAAGACGTCCTTGGGGGAAAATAAAACACAAATTCTATAAATGCGCCATCGCGTAATATGGACTATAGGTTCAATGTCTCAAAATAGAACATTTCTCAAAACTAATGTTTACAAGCTATGGTGTTAAACGATTTCATGTTTCATTTGAAACATGTCATGTTTACATGGGTTAAGAGAATGATGTAGGGGCAATTATGTGAAAGTACTGTAATAGGAAAATCTCTTATTTGGTGTATTCTGTTTGAATATAGTCATATATCAAAATGTTCCTTGTCTCATGTAGAAACCCACGATAACATGTTGACTAATGCAAGAAAATTTAAATGAATAAAAAGCTTCGAAAATAATTTTTCTTATGACTGCCAACAGAAGCCCACAAAGAATAAACACACAATCTTGAAAAGTACACTTGTCTCTGCTACAACAAAGAATATGTTAGACAAGAAAATTCCATTGGAAAGAATTTTTTTAAAGATTTTTTATCATTTACTATGCCAATGATAATTCGTGTCAGCCACTATGAATGACAGTCACAGAGTTATCCAAGACAGGTGTGTGTCACACCACTATCACCAAGCTGTATTCGTTTGAAAAGCCAGTACGTGTAATCCAGTTTGTGCAGTCAGTGGGAAAAGTGCCCCCTGGATTCATCACACTCAATACCGAACTATTTGGCCGATCGATTCACATCCTGTGGTGATTATGCCTGGTCTTAAACGAAGCAGCATAATCAATACACGACTCGCCGGTCGTCTGAAAGTGGTAAAAAAGAAGAGTTATTGCCCCTTTTTTGGGGAGGAAGATTCGGATACAGCAATACTTTCAACATGGTCCTCGGGGAAAATCACCGTCATAAGTTTGCTTATGGATAGTATCAGAAGCTGACAGGGATCTGAAATATTACTGAACTGTTCTAGAGTGAAAGAAGTCCGAAGAAATCATGTAAAAAAATCCTTTGAAATAACTTTTCTCTAGCAATTTTCAGTCCGTGGCTATAATTACAGCATGCGTGAGACAAAACTTTACTCGTGGTTCGCATTGCACCATGGGAAGGAAACATGGCGATTTTTGCTATTTATAGACGACCGGCAAGGGGTATATTGCCAATTGACACATATGTTGTTTGATGCACATTACAGTTAGACTCCATTCACACAAAACTTCTAAACCGAGACAAGCGATGATAAATAAATAGTTTTACTTTATAATACATCCCAAAATAATTTTCAAATCTAACAGTCTTTGTCGTGAAAAAGAATTTTATAACTGCTTTTCAATATTGTGTGTTTAATCTTTGTGAAATTTAGCTGGCAGTCCTGAGAATAAATAGCTTTGTAAATTTTTATTTATCTAAATATACTTGAATGTTAAGCATATTATAGTGGGATTCTTCATGGGACAAGGAACATTTAATGTATGACTCTACTCTATTCAAGTAAAATTACCCACCTTCTGTTAGTCCAGGAGCCAGGACCGGCTCAAAATGGTTTCGTCCAACACGCACTACACAGTTGCTTTGTCACTTCAGGCTGCTTGAGGGGTGTCTCTGTAACATTTCTAGCCCTGATGTACAGTTGATTTTTGGCAGCAACAATAAATGGCTGCATATTTTCTATCAGGGGGTGGCGTATGAAGCTCAAATCTGTAAATTCTGCAGAATTGTTTTTCTCAGCTCCTACAGCCACGATTCCTCGCCATTTATTCTTGACAGGAGACAGGTCTTTGCATTGCTGCTTAGCAAGTTCAATTCTATCAATATATAATGCTATGTCATGAAATAAAACACAAAATTGCATGGAATGTTGTTTTTGTTTTCTGTTTCGAATGTAATTGTGCAATAATGTCTTTGAATGGACCACCAGGTTGTCAATGCAGTTAGAGCAGTCAGTGTCATCTACCTACTATTATAAAAACAAAAGCAAACAGGGTTGACATTCCTCGAGTTAAACCAAAAGTAAGGGCATTTCCCTTCCCCTACCCCCAAGTCACAAAAGTCCAGTAATCTCACGAAAACTACCTCTCAAGGTCATCTGGCTACATATAATAATTACAGTCATACACTCCATAATTAATACAGTGATGCAAAAGTTTTTACAATGTCTGTCTGGATCTATCAACACTAAACAGTCGTTTCTAAGGATTTTAATCAGTCTACCTATAAACTATCCAGTTCCAATGGAACGAAATCACCAAGATGTCATTAATCATTATCATCATCATCATCACCGTCTTCCGTGTCGCTTGATTGAACTTTGTTTGGGTTTCTGCATGGCTCGCTACAGTGCATGGCATCTCGTTGCTTTTGCAGGCACATATGTGGCTGTATTGGCATGCAGATGCCTTACACCTATATGCTGTCAGCTCAACCACTCGAACTGGAGCAGGGTCTTTAGACAATAGGGTGGGTTGGAGAGTCCCATCCTTGGTGGCCCATCCATTACCATCTGGCTCTGGTAACCCTTGGTTGGCGAGCAGTGACGCCTTCCAGATAAAGGACTGGTATGCAGCCGGGTGCTGTCAGAAGTCGGTGGGAGGCATTCACTTTTCTGGCTTTTCTGGCAGAACATCCAATATCTGACTTCGTCTGCTGTGTCACCAGCTCCCCGAGTTTTATGGAGAGAGCATACAAACCGCTCGCATGCAAGGACGGTGTCCTCTGTCGGCGGGATGATATCTCCTAGCTGGGATACTGGCTTTTGTAGGTCTTCATCTTTCTGGAGTTTCCACAAGGCAGTTTTCTCCCCGATGTCAGTGAGGGCACTCGTCGAATCACACCCTGTGAGATCATGCAAGGATGGAAGTGCTTTGCATACTTTAGGCCAATGGCAGAGACTATTTCTTGGATTGGGATGTACAGTAGTAGCCTTTGCTTCACACCGGTTCGAAACCAAAGTTTGTGGCACATCATTCTGCTGTACCCATGTATGCATACGAGGTCATCGTCTGTGTCTGGTGACACAACAAAACAAACCTGTGTGCATTTCTGTCAGAACGATGGTTCCAAACAGCATCAGAAGAACTGGAACCAGGTGATCAGTTGGTCCTGGACGGAGGCTTCAAGGATGGAAAAAGTGCAAGCTGATCATAAGAGACCACGTGGCAAATCTGTCAGCACTGGAATCTGACCATGAAGAGGCAGACACAAGGCTTCTGCTGCATGCGCATAATACTTCATATGATCAACCGCATGTGATCGTGCAGTCACCAGACACAGACGTTGTCGTCATATGCATACAAATGTACACCAGAATGATGTGCCTCGAACTTTGGTTTCGTACCGGTGTGAAACAAAGGCTACGCTACATCCCTATCCACGAAATAGTCTCTGCCATTGGTTCAGAAGTATGCAAAGCACTTCCATCCTTGCATGATCTCACAGGGTGTGATTCGGCGAGTGCCTTCACTGACATCGGGAAGAAAACTGCCTTGTGGAAACTCCAGAAAGATGAAGACCTACAAAAGCAAGTGTCCCAGCTAGGAGATATCATCCCGCCGACAGAGGACACCGTTCTTGCATGCGAGCGGTTTGTATGCTCCCTGTAGACAGACAGCTCGGGGAGCTGGTGACACAGCAGACGAGTGAATGCCTCCCACCAACTTCTGACAGCACCCGCCTGTACATCCATCGAACTAACTACCACTCGTTTATCTGGAAGGCGTCACTGCTCGCCAACCAAGGGTTACCAGAGCCAGATGGTAATGGATGGGCCACCAAGGATGGAACTCTCCAAACCACCCTAATGTTTAAAGACCCTGCTTCAGTTGGACTGGTTGAGCTGACAGCATATAGGTGTAAGGCATCTGCATGCCAACGCAGCCACATCAATCTTAATAAATTAATATCCTATCAATGCTCCCCAATCGTATATGTCGCTATGTATGACCTTACTGATTTCAATTGAATTTGGTGTTCAGAGCGCCTAGCTCATCAATATTTTGTCCGCATTGTAACTACTTTACTTGCAGTCGGGGAGAGGAGATAGGGTCATGATCTCGGCTTTAACTCAAGCTTTACGCCGATGACCATAATTCTACCCCGCATTATGGTGCCAACCTGGCGGGAGGCCGGCAACATCAGAAGATTTCCCGACAGCTTGGCATGTGCTTCGTCTGAGCCAACCAGAAAGCACTTACCATTATGTTCCCTTCAAAGCAATATGAAGAGGTTTCGGGATTGGTCAACACTCGCGTTACTGCAAGCCGGTTAGATCCTGCAAGCGACATATCCAAATGGGGTATAGCAGATAGGATCTCATTTTAATCAGATTGCAGCCACATATGTGCCTACAAAAGCAACGAGATGCCATGCACAGAAGCCTGCAATTGCATGTGAGGCGAGCCATGCAGAAACCCAAACAAAATTCAATCAACCGACACAGAAGATGACGATGATGATGATGATGATGATGATTAAGGACATCTTGATTTCGCTCCATTCGAACTGGATAGTTGATAGGCAGACTGATTAAACTTCTTCGAAACGACTGTTTAGTGTTGATAGATCTAGACAGACATTGTAAAAACATTGTCATCACTGTATTAATATTCAGTGTATCACTGTATTTTTATATGTAGACATATGACAATGAGAGATAGTTTTCATGAGATTACTGGACTTTTGTGACATGGGGGTAGGGGAAGGGAAATGCCCTTATTTTAGGTTTAGCTCGAGGAATATCAACCCTGTTTGTTTTTCTTTGAATAGTAGATAGATGACATTAACTGCGCTAACAGCATTGGCAACCTGGTGGTCCATTCAAGGGCATTATTTCACAATTACATTCGAAACAGAAAACAAAAACAACATTCCATGCAATTTTGTTTTATTTCATGACATAGCATTATATATAGATAAAATTGAACTTGCTAAGCAGCGATGCAAAGACCTGTCTCCTGTAAATAATAACTGGCGAGGAATCGTGACTGCAGGAGCTGAGAAAAACAAATCGGCAGATTTTACAGATTTGTCCTTCATATGCCACCCCTCTGATAGAAAATAGGCCGCCATTCATTGTTGCTGCCAAAAATCAACTGTACATCCGGGCTAGAAATGTTCCAAAGACATCCGCCAAGCAGCCTGAAATGACAAACCAACTGTGTGATGGGTGTTGCACGAAATCATTTTCTAGGCCTCTTCTGAAAATTGGCTCCAGGACTATGTCAAGCATTCCGTTTCCGAGCCCCGAAATTATGAAAAACTTAAACACTTTACTTTTCAATTTTATATGGGGCGATGGTCCAGATAGGGTGAAAAGAAATACTATGATTCAGGATTATAGTGATGGGGGTTTACGTATGGTAAATATCTATATGTTTAATCAATCTTTAAAACTTACGTGGGTGAGAAAGATATTGAAGGGTGGGGGCAATAAGTGGTTAACTTTATTAAAAACTAATATGGGAACATCTTTAGATAAAAATTTTACTTTTGGCACACAATATATAGATGAAGTGCTGCCAAAACTTAAAAATGTTTTTTGGACGGAGGTGTTCACATACTGGAAGAAATTCGTACAGTTAACAGAATCGGACAAAAACAGCTATTTTACACTTCCAGTATGGTATAACCCTCGTTTCAATGTTGGGGAAAGTCCTGTCTACTATCGTACATGGGCTGAAAGAGGTGTACTATACGTGTATGACTTTTTAGATATCAATGTTGCATTTATTGATTACGATTCGTTCTGTAACAAATTTGGATTTAGACCGTTTTTACACGTTATTTAGGTATACGGAACTCTTTGCGCCAGTATTCAAATGATACTATAGGAAATTGGAGAATAGATATGGTCTTCCCGTTCATTCCAACATGCATATCTACAATAAGTAAGCATGAGAAAGGCACTAAAGATATATATATAATGTGTTAGTAGGTAAACCTAAAATTACTGATTTACGTCTTAAGCAGAAATGGGAAATGGTAATAGGTCAACACTCTTGTGAATGATGGAAAAAAGTATTCCTTCTTCCAATTACGGTGGTTCCAGTTTCGAATTGTACACAGAATTTTAGCTACAAACTCTTTCCTCTTTACAATTAAATTACGAGATAATGATAGGTGTACATTTTGTAACATTGTCCATTGTCCACCTTTTTTGCGAATGTAGAGAAACCCGTACTTTTTGGTGTAACCTACATGACAAAATTCAAGATCGTACTACAATTAAAGTAGATTTGTTTATGGATGACATCATTTCTGGCTTTTTGGCTTCGAGCAACATACAAAACCTAATTTTCTTATTAGGAAAATTTCATATTTATCGAAGGCGATGTCAAGGTAAAAAACCAAAGTTTGAAGTGTATTTACCTGAGTTGGAGTACTACTACAAGACTGAAAAAATGATGTTTCTCAGACAGGGTGGACAAAAATGGAACGAACGATGGGGGTGTGGTCAAGTAATTTGCATTAGTTATTTTGTTAGTTAAGAGCGTGGTAA
>JAVTVY010031092.1:0-12469 GCA_036873755.1 Hanleya hanleyi
TGCATCAAGAGACTTACGACAAATGACAGTTCTGGTTTCTCTGATTGGGCGGAAACCTTGGTGGCCATCTTTAATTTATGCAAAATCTTTAATGATCTCTATCTCTGATACCGTTTAAATGCTCGATGTAAAATTTGGTATACATCATTGATGCATCAAGAAACTTATGTAATGAAAACTGGTTTCTCTGATTGGACGGAAACCTTGGGGGTCATTCCTAATTGCAAAATTTTTGATAATCTGTATATTTGTGACTTGACTGCTTGGTGTTCCTGACATCTTGGTTCAAATTGAGTACATTATGAATATACCCTGAGCCGAGAGGTTTTCAGATGCGCAGCTTCGTATTGTTATTTACTGCTGAAGGATATGCTTTCGATGTTCTGAAACATGAGATTGATCTAATCAAAACCCCTCGGCTTTCCCAAGTGATTGAGACCCATGTGTAGTGTGAATTGGGGAAGAGATAGTTCTATGTGGGATGATCAAGGTATACTGGTACTTAGTTACATTCAGGCATATAGGACAGAAATAGAAAAATTATATATCTGTGAAGGGGCATAACTCTGAAAATATGGGTCGAGAGGAGGCGTCTGACTTAGAACTCTGTAAAATAAGTACCAAGACAAATAAGCTGTACCGAACACAGATCTACAGATATAGCTTGTACATTCAACTACAGATAACAAAATCGAAGATTATTACATCCGAAAGGGGCATAACTCCATAAGCCGAGGCGAGTAATCCTTTGTTGGCTTGTAGAATACAGCAATATAAATAAGTTTCCAAAATATAGTAGCTATACCAAACACAGTTCTGCAGATATAGTTGGTTACATTCAGGCATATAGGACAGAAATAAAAATTAATATATCTGTAAAGGGGCATAACTCTGTAAAATATGGGCCGAGGGAGCCACTTTCGATAGGCATCTGACTTAGCACTCTGTGAAATAAGAACCGAGACGAATAAGCTGTACCTAACACAGATCTGCAGAAATAACTTGTACATTCAGCTACAAATAACAAAATCGGAGATTATTACATCCGAAAGGGGCATAACTCCATAAGCCGAGGCGAGTAATCCTTTGTTGGCTTGTAGAATACAACAATATAAATAAGTTTTCAAAATATAGTAGCTATACCGAACACAGTTCTGCAGATATAGCTGATTAGATTCAGGCATATACGACAGAAATAGAAATTAATATATATGTAAGGGAGCAGAACTCTGTAAAATATAGGCCGAAGGGAGCCACTTTCGATAGGCGTCTGGTTTAGCACTAGATAAATAAGTGTTGAAAATTTGGTGGTTGTGTCTCAAGCGGTTTTGCCTAAAATGCGGTAACGGATGGACGGACGTACATGGCGACGACAATACCCCGAGGCCAAAATGGCCGAGGGGTAAAAAGTGAATTTTTTACAAATATTGGTAACATGCAGTGAAGACATTATTTTATCATTTCATCAGGTTGGTTTCATAATAAATGTCTGTCCCAGCTTTTTTTTGTTTTTAAATATATATATTTGTACAACTACACTAATGCACTAGAGACCGTTAAGAGGAATGTGTGAGACAAGTATGGCTCTTCGCCATGAGATGGAACATCAAATAGTTAGTGGAATTATTCCAACAGCCTATTTTACATTTAAATAGCCCCGTTTCAGTGCCTAAGGCTCTAGTTCTTTTATAAATTGAATCCTAGTATTTTTTCATTATGAAAGAAGGAATAGCTTAAATCAGTGACAGGTAAGATGGGGGTCATTTTCTAGAGTTAGTTTTAATCAGATTGACCCCCCCACAAACTAACCTCCTTATATTTATTGAACATATACCCCACCTGACCCCACCTCACTCCAACATACTCACTTAACTCTGCCTGAGGGGCACTTCACCCTCCCCACCCTCCTTGTCGGTTGTTTGCTCCCATCCCCGGAACGACAAAAAAATGAGAGCTGATACCCCGTGCCTTTGTATAGATTATCATTATCGGGTCATTTTGAGCCTACTTGCTGCAATGTGATATTGAAAATTTCAACCAGAAAAGTGATATTTTCATCAGCATTCTTCAAAATGTGCTTTTCTGCATGAAAAATTTGGTAAATCCTATTTTATTTCATATCAGATAATCATTTACTAATTTATCATGCATTTTTGTGAAGAAAAACGCCGAAATAAAAAATCAAAAAATCGACCCAAAAATGCATTTTCTGAAAATGACATCATGATGGCGGCCATCTTGGATTTGTTTACCCAAAGGTATGGTGTGGCGACGTTCAACCCCCCTCCCGAAATTCATTTCTGTACGCCCGGAAATTAATTTCTGTACGTCTCGAAATTCCGAATTAATTTTTGTACGTCCCGAAATTAATTTCTGTACGTTCCGAAATTAATTTTTGTACGTCCCGAAATTAATTCCAGTTCATCCCGAAATTAATTTCTGTACGTCCCGAAATTAATTTCAACCTGTCCCGAAATTAGTTTCTGTACGTCCCAAAATTAATGTCTGTACGACCTGAAATTAATTTCAGTGCGTCCCGAAATTAATTTCAACCCGTCCCGAAATTAGTTTCTGTACTTCCCGAAAGTAGCACCATGCGACTTCCCAAAAACCATTCGTCATCTACATGCAGAGAGCTACAAGACACACCACATGGTCCATTTGGACCACAGATGGTCCATCTCTAACCCAAACACCTTCCTTCACACCCCAAAATGCCCACTTTGGCTACTACTCCTACTGATGACATGAACATCCCTCAAGTCGTGGTCTACTCACCGAGGGCTTCACTTTGACACCTCACACGACGCATTCGGACCAAGAATGGTCCCTCAATCGCTCAAACCCACTCCCACGCACCCCTACAACGCCAGCTTTCGCTACTACTCCTACTGTTGACGTCACTGACGTCACAGATGACATGGACACCCCTCAGGTCGTGGTCTATTTGACACCCTACACGGCCTATTAGGACCAAGAATGGTCCATCAATCACTAAACACCCCCACGAGCCCCTAAAATGCCTGCTTTCTATACTACGGCCAGACTGCGCATGCGCAGAATGATGAAACCGGACTAGACACCAGTCCAATCCGACGCTACCCCAAGAGAACTTCAAAATAAGGCCTCATACGGACCAATCGACCCGCTATGGGTCTCGACCTCAACACGTTCATTTAACTCATTCGGTACCAATGACGCCAAAAGGCGACAAAATAATTCCCTGTCTCAACCCCGTTGACGACTTTTGGCGTAATTTCTTAGAGCCTCCCCAACCCCAATGACGCCAAAAGGCGACATCGCTGCTTCACCGTAAAATAAAACCCCACTCCGTCTGCAATGTAGCATTTTACGAAAGTACCTCGAGTGAAACTTGCACAAATGTATATATTTTTGAAAAGCCTAAACCTTCAACATTCGGATTATCAAAGAACGTTTTCATTCTGACAAACAAATAAAACAAGATCGAGAGGGAAACGAACAAATAATGGGGGAAATGTGGAACTACAAAATTTTCACAATTTTACCGTGTGCGTAAATGTTGCTGCAGAATGTAAATTCACTCAGTAATCCCGTTCAAATCTCTCTATTGCTGAAGTATAATGTGTCCAAGAGACCATCTAATCGTTCCATCAAGATGAAATCCATCAGATCCACTCTGTAAACTTTATTTTCACATTTTTCCAACATATGTGTCGGTAAAGATTGACCATTTTCATCTCGCGCCATGCTTGAAACGACTGTAATGTCGAATTGATCAATCGCGTGCCTTCGTTTTAGTCACGTGCCTAACAACAACCAACCGAAGCGCTGAAGTGTCGACGTGGTTCATTGGCGCAAATATCAGATTCCTCTATTTATATCCAATCGTAGCTTTCGTAATATTAGCCATCCATTGGAACTATGACGAGACTGGGAAAGCCCAGGGAATGACCTTTCCAACGTGACCTAGATCATGAAAAACAACCGCTGGAAAGCGGAGCTACACGCCTTCAAATATGACTGAAAAAAAACCCTGAAACTCTTCGCAGTTTAGCGAAGTCTCTCATCTGGAAACTGCGTTTATTCTGACTAATATCCACGAATAAATGAGTATTCATCGGTTATTTCTGGGCATTGTAATCAAAGAAATATCTGCTCACAATCTTCGGAAAATCACGTAGGTTTGTGTTTTTTTATTTTTTACGTGGTTGTTGTTGTTTATCGAAACATCCGACGATTAGCATTGGCAGTATCATTTTGCAAATTACGAACAGGTTTACTGATTTTTATTGTGAATATAACTGCATTTCTTGAGCTTCACATTGATACCTCACACGACCTAATCGGACCATTATGGGTCCACCACGACATCAAAACGTCCGTTCCAATGCCTTTTTTCCACAGTTTCTTTTCTGCACATGCGCAGAATGTTGAAAACGGACGACACACTAGTCCAGTCGGATGGTCCCCCCAACGAATGCTTCACGATGACGCCTCATACGACCCAATCGGACCAATATGGGTCCACCTAGACCCCAAAACGTCCACCCCAGCGCAACTTGCCCAGTGTGTATGCGCACAGTAACTTTTCAAAAAATTCAACGCATGGCCGCGATGAAGAAAACAAGGGGCCACACCCCATACCGCAAATGTCCATGAGTGGGTTTCCCATTAGGTTAAACATTGTCCACTGCGCCGGAATGGGCATACACTATAGCCGTATATAGATCTGCCCTCTGGTAGGTTTATAAGGGTATTTTCAACCTTGCCTAGTATGAGCGGACTTGTGGTGCAGTGGATAACGTGCCGGCTTCTGGAGCGCGCCGTACGGGTTCGACTCCAGCTAGGATCAGGGGGATTTCCCTTCTCTCGCTGTATGGCGATGTGGAGAAACTGAGGGTTCCCCACTTGCCATTTATGCTGGGCATATAGCTGGCGATATTGTCGGAGACCATAGTAGTGTACAAAGGGTAAATTCAGTCGTATTCCCCCCGGATGTAACTCTGACGTCACAATTGTTTGACTGTAAGCGTGATTCTGATTGGTGGATGGTGGGTGGAGGGTCAAGAAGGGGGGTGTGTGTGTGCTGGGTACAAGATGGCGGCCACATGTGTGTGTGCTGGGTACAAGATGGCGGCCACATGTGTGTGTGTGCTGGGTACAAGATGGCGGCCACATGTGTGTGTGTGCTGGGTACAAGATGGCGGCCACATGTGTGTGTGTGCTGGGTACAAGATGGCGGCCACACACAAGATGGCGGCCACATGTGTGTGTGTGCTGGGTACAAGATGGCGGCCACATGTGTGTGTGTGTGCTGGGTACAAGATGGCGGCCACATGTGTGTGTGTGTGTGTGCTGGGTACAAGATGGCGGCCACATGTGTGTGTGCTGGGTACAAGATGGCGGCCACATGTGTGTGTTGGGGTCAATGGGTACAGTGCTGGGTACAAGATGGCGGCCACATGTGTGTGTGTGCTGGGTACAAGATGGCGGCCACATGTGTGTGTGTGCTGGGTACAAGATGGCGGCCACATGTGTGTGTTGGGGTCAATGGGTACAGTGCTGGGTACAAGATGGCGGCCACATGTGTAGGTGCTGGGTACAAGATGGCGGCCACATGTGTGTGTGTGTGTGTGTGTGTGTGGTGGGTACAAGATGGCGGTCACATGTGTGTGTTGGGGTGAATGGGTACAATGTGTGCTGGGTACAAGATGGCGGCCACATGTGTAGGTGCTGGGTACAAGATGGCGGCCACATGTGTGTGTGTGTGTGTGTGCTGGGTACAAGATGGCGGCTTTGTGTGTGTGTTGGGGTCAATGGGTACAGTGCTGGGTACAAGATGGCGGCCACATGTGTGGAATTGCTGGGTACAAGATGGCGGCAATATACATGTTATGTAAGAGTTGGGTGGTGGGTGCTGGGTACAAGATGGCGGCCACATGTGTGGGTGGTGGGTGCTGGGTACAAGATGGTGGATTATAGAAAAACGTATAAAAGGAGTCCATTTTTAGGGAAAGGGGTGTATTCAATCTGACTTACCTGACCTGACCTGTCTCCCTGCCTGCCTGCCTGCCTGCATCCCTGCCTTGCTTGCCTGCCTGCATTCTGCCTGTATGGAATGCATGTACTGACTTAGTTCTGGGTTTTTTCCATCACGGTTGTGCGCAGGTGTATGACGTCACTTCCGGTCTGCGTGAATCGGGTGTGACCTGGGACTATGGGATGCATGTACTGACTTGGTTCTGGGTATTTGTCATCACGGGGAGGTCACGTGATCAGTTCAAGGTCATATCCATTTTTATCGATATGTCAACCCCACACCCAGTCCATTAGATGCTCCTTCACCTCAGCTTCACTTTGATACCTCACTCGTCCCCATTAGACCATTAGGGGCTCCCCTAGCTCCAAAAAAGGCTATTTTCATAGCCTTCGGCCTTCGCGCATGCGCAGAATCATCCTAATTCAAGCCCACACCCAGTCCTATCAGATGCTCCTTCACGTCACCTTCACTTTGATACCTCACTCGACCCGATTGGCCCATTAGGGACGCCTCTAACCCCAAAAAGGCTATTTTCACACCCTTCGGCCGCCGCGCATGCGCAGAAGGCTGATAGTTCAATCCCATACCCACCCCATTAGATGCTCCGTCACTTTACCTTCAATTTGATACCTCACTCGACCCCATTGGTCCATTTTAAAATTTTTTTTTTTTTTGGCTATCTCCTACCTCCAAAAACGTCTATTTTCATACCTTTCGGCTACCGCGCATGCGCAAAATGCCCATAGTTCAATCCCATACCCAACCCATTACATCCCCCTTCACCTCACCTTCAATTTGATACCTCACTCGACCCCATGGGTCCATTATTAAAGAAAAAATTGGGGCTATTCCATCCACCTTGCTTACTCCCTTGTCCCCCCCTCCAATTTTCCCCTCCCCTTTTTTAATTTCAATTTTTAATTGTTAAAAAAACATAGAAAATGAAAAAGATTTTTTTTGGCTCCATGAATCTTGTTTTTCTTTCGTATTCAATAAAAAAAAAAAAAAAAATTTTTTGGCTATTCCATTTCCCTCCCCCTGGGTGTCAGTGAGTGCAAGATTATGCTATCTGCTAAAAATGTTGTGTTTTATTTTTTTTCCAAAGTTTTATTTTTTTCAACAAAATTACAAGAATTTCGAAGAGAAAAGAGCCGAGATAATGTCTGTCTGTCCTGGGAATCAGCTGATCAGCAATAAATCGACATCTCCGTGACCTTCAACGAGATTTTGACATTAGGTTTTACCCGCTTTTATCACAAATCATTATAAAGAAATTGTCACACCCGGTGAACTCCTGAAACCCATATCCTACCTGAGAGTTTGGTAAGATATTCCATTCATTCGTTACCGTTCCTTGGAGTAGAATTTCATCCACTAGCTTTCACTGTTGGGGGTCGGGGGAGGGCGGGAGTTTTGCACTGATGAAAACGAATGTCGTCCTCTCTCACGAAACCAAACACAAAAATTAACAAATTATACGGACTGCCACGATAAGCGAATGTATGCAACAAATAGCGTTCCGTACTGCAGACATGATCAACCCTGGTTGGAAGCGATAATCAAAGATTTATTCCCAGCTCAATCCGTGAATTATGCTGCTACAGTCCATTGTGAAGATCCTCCGGACACAGCGCAGTTCTTTGCCCTAGCACCCACACCGAATGTTGAACAATGTTTTGATGATATAGACTCCATGTTACAAAATATGTTGACACCACCAGTTAAAGAAAAAGCCGATGGAGAAATGGCACAACAAAGCACACGCCAAACAACAGATATTTCAGATATTTCATCATCTGGAAATCAGCTGATCAGCAATAAATCGACATCTCCGTGACCTTCAAGGAGATTTTGACATTAGGTTTTACCCGCTTTTATCACAAATCATTATAAAGAAATTGTCACACCCGGTGAACTCTTGAAACCCACATCCTACCTGAGAGTTTGGTAAGATATTCCATTCATTCGTTACCGTGGAGTAGAATTTCATCCACTAGCTTTCACTGTTGTGGTGCGGGAGCGGGAGTTTTGCACTGATGAAAACGAATGTCGTCCTCTCTCACGAAACCAAACACAAAAATTGACAAATTATACGGACTGCCACGATAAGCGAATGTATGCAACAAAATAGCGTTCCGTACTGCACATGTCCGATAAAATCCCTCCAGTCGTTACAGAATGTTGATTCCACAAAACCTGTTCGGTGGCCTACATCATCGTTCAAATCGCTGCACATAAAGGCTGCGTTCATTCTCACCAGAACTGTAGGCCCCTATACACTTCGAAATCTGTGAAAGAATATCAATTTTCACGTTTCCTGTCGGATATCACACAAATTGACGCGTCCGCTCGAACACAACACAGCACACTCTCTCGATTACAGTCTACGGGTATACATGCAGGCGATGCATGATGCAGATCACATTATTCATCTCAGCGGACACCGAAATGGAACAAAGTTCCGTTATACACTGCAACAGAGAATGTTCTCCCGCTCAGAAAACACAAAATGGCTACTGAACACCAAACTTTCCCCGGATAATAAAGTCGTTCAAACCACAGCGCCATCTATACGCTTTGGTGCAAGGGAGACAACTCGGACTAGACCAATTCGAAGATCATGTCCGCTATATTTAGCCTGAATGGGTATAGGGGTGATCGGGTTTTTTTATGGCTTTTACTATGAGCTATGAGGTTGATCATGTAGAATACGATGGAAAAAAATTTGAAAGTACCGCGTAGGCTTGTATATAGATCCATATAGATCCATATAGACCCATATACACTCATATACTGGGATATTAGTATGTATCAATCCATACGGGGTGGACATGTTGGAGCACTAGTGGCCCGATGGGGTAGAGTGAGGTCTTATTTTAAAGCTCTCGAGGAAATAAATAAATAAATAAATAAATAAATAAATAATAAAAAAATCAAAAAAATCGGTGAGTAGTAGACGAAGGGAAAATTGGCAAGTATTGACCATGCCCCAGACTACTTCATATGCATATCACGGCCTTAAGGCCTATGTAAGATGTAATCTACATCACAGTTTAGTAGTATAAAAAGCGCAATTCACCTTGTCCCTTCCAAAGAAATAAAATCGGCTCTATTTCACAGGAGTATATACGCAGGTGACGTGGGTTGTCACGTCACTTCCGGGTTTTCACTAAACACTACCTCCAAACATACAAGAGTTGCAATGTTCAACCGCCGGGGTGTTTTCCCGCCCCAGCGCCCCGCAGCGCGCGCGCGCGCGTCATCTCGCGTCATCCCCGGCAGTGCGCGCGCGCGCGGACGCGGGTCAAAAGGTCAAAGGGTGACCTCCAGGTCAGACGGTCCAATGTCCAATGAGACAATGTTGCGGCATCGCTATAGTCAGAGCTTGAACACAATAAAAAATTCTAGATTCTAGGGGGATTCTAGATGAACCTGGGAAAGATGGGCAGTTCCATGTGGACCAATCAGCGGTCGAGAAAAAGAGCCAATCAGCGGTCGAGAAAAAGAGCCAATCAGCGGTCGAGAAAAAGAACCAATCAGCGGTCGAACAAACAGCCAATCGAATTGGGGTATTCACGGTGTGCTTTCGCTGACGTCCGCGCCTACATCTGGGTTCTTGTACACCCGGGTAATGTTTTTCTGGACATGGATGGGTTACCTTTGGCTCCATTCTAGGCCACTGATTGGCTAATAGAACTTATAGTCATAATCTATACGTTTTGGACGAGTCTCTTCACTCACCGTATACACGTACCTCAATGAAATGCCCGCTCCAAACCTAGACCAAAAACACGTACTTGGTCTGTAGGCTGATTTCATTGGCTCTCTATTTTTACTATAGTACTCTTGCATTCTAACCTTGATGGGTTACCTAGCACTGATAGTCATAATCTATACGTGTTGGACGAGTCTTTTCACTCACCGTATACACGTACCTCAATGAAATGCCCGCTCCAAACCTAGACCAAAAACACGTACTTGGTCTGTAGGCTGATTTCATTGGCTCTCTATTTTTACTATAGTGCTCTTGCATTCTAAACTTGATGGGTTACATTTTGGTCCCATCCTACACCACTGATTTCAGTTTGACTGAATCTCCGCATTGGGCATTAATGCATCAGGAATAAAACACACAAGACAGGGTTTTTGGTGAGATCTCATTTTTTTATTCATTGAACAACAACAACGTGAGAACAACCACGTGAAAACTCAAGCCCAGAACAAGGGGCTTGTCATTAACTGAAGCCCAGAACAAGGGGCTTGTCATTAACTGAAGCCCAGAACAAGGGGCTTGTCATTAACTGAAGCCCAGAACAAGGGGCTTGTCATTAACTGAAGCCCAGAACAGCGGGCGTATGTACATTGAAATAATTCAAGCCCAGAACGGGGCTTGTACATTGAAATGATGGGCGGCCCAGTCATAGACGAGTACATCGCGGTCCTCGGCCTGGGGGTACTCGTCAAACATCTGTACGATGGTAGATAAGGGTGTTCCCCGGCATCGATGGTACAGGTAAAACAAGCAATATTGTCCGCACACGCCACTGGTCAGGCTTTGCAACGTTTGACTGTTCCAACACCACGTCTCTGTGCCTTGATCCATGAAGTCTGTTAAATCGGGATGGAGGGGTGGCAGACCGTACGGGTCAAAGTATTCCCCCTGCTGTTCTGTCAAGTACACGGCCACCCAGTGTTCACCGGGTCGATCCATCGGGTCCGTGTTGAGAACGTAAGCAGCCGGATACATACGGTCTAATGGAAACACATCTCGGGCGAACACCCCTTGAAAGACCCTACGTGTCTCTGGGTCATTCTCCAGCACGGTGGTTATCTGGTCTGTATCCATGTTAGGTGGAGAAGTCACACAGGACGTTGCGCGCCTTGTCCACTTGAATGATGTTGTCAAACTCGGCGTAGCAGATCACATTGACGGTGGTCGCCAGGGCTCGTGCAAAGTGGATTTCCAACCGTAAGTTGCCTTGCTTGGCCAGGGCCAGCTGATGGTCGTTCTCTAAGGTGGGGGTCAGATCGAAACAGAACAACGTGTATCCGTTCGCGTAGTCCTCCCGACTGATCATATTCCCTTCGTCCTGGTTGATTTGACCGGTGGCTGTAAACAGGCTCTGATAGGCTCGAATGAAATTCCTCCGCCCAAAGTTCGGTGTTAAGGCCGTGGTTGGCACCTGTTGTCCATCCACATGCAGGGCCACAAAATTGATGCCGAAATGTTGAAAGTCAAACGGATTCTCTGGGTAGGCTCCGCTGAAACTGGTATTTTCTACACAGGCCAGGATCAATCGCTTGGGTAGTTCCCCCAGGAACAGGTTTTCTTTGTTGGCGCCCATATTTCCAGCAGGCACAGAGAACACTTTGGTTTGCACACGTCGGATAGGTACTGGGCTGGTTTTGTTTCCAAGGCTTTCATGTGCCCCAATTGAACGGCTGGATTCGGTTTCACTTTTCGGACATACAGGACTGCGTCTTGGATGACAATCTTATAGTCCGCTACATGCCCCTCTACGTTAGTGGCCATCAAGGCGAAGGTGGGAGGCGCCCGTATCAGTCGGATTTTGATGAGGATCTTGTTCAAGAGGTACCGGTCTTGCATGAACATGTCTGCATGCAGTCGACCCATCATATCCACCGAGGCACTGTTCGCAGTGAAAGCCTTCCGTTTGTTATATCCCCCATTGCCCGCCGTGTCCATGTGCTCGGCCGTGTCCCTGTAGAATAAAGCGGTTGTCAGCTGAGATTTTTTAGCCTCTCGGCCATACGACAACAGTGTCTCGATGTAGGCTCGATAGGGGCACGTGTTGGTGGAGTCACTGATGAGTTTGTCGCTGAGAAAAATATCCACCTGCTGAAACATCGAGTGCAGCCAGAGATTCGTCGGGCCCACCGTTGCTTGGTCAACGATTCTGGTGCCAGCTCCATTGACCACCTTGGCTTTCACATACAAGTAGGTATGGGCTAAATCCACACAGGCCGTATCCGCATTACTGATGGTGAACTCGATGGGCCCGGTTTCGTTGATGCTGGAGAGCGGGAGATGCTCCACCCATAATCCTTGTTCGACACTGGTTTGTGTGGGCGGCACGGTCCACAAATCAAATTCACTGTTGGTGGAGGAGCAGGACTCGGCGTGGATTAAGGCCATGTTTTAAGAAAAGATATCCCGGGTCTTCTTGGATGTGCGTCGTCGCTGGGTCGGTCGTCGACTGGTGCGTGATCTCGGCGGGGCAGCTCTTTTATTCCCTACGGTGCGTTGTGCTTTGGCCACCAAGACGCCTCCCGCTTCTTTGGCCCGTCGTTTCAAGGCTTGTCGGGGTGCCGTACCCCCCAAGACATCCCCGGCCACTTGCAGTCCACTGCGTACCGCTTGTTTGCCGATTGCTTTCACCCCACGCGTCACCAAGGGCAGGAACGTTTTCACAATGCTGCCGAGTA
>JAVTVY010031093.1:0-11897 GCA_036873755.1 Hanleya hanleyi
GTCCGATAAAAATGTCTTGTTTCCCATCACCGCCCGCCCCGATTTTTATTTATTTTTTTATTATTTTTTTCTCACCTGCCTTGTTGGTGTTCTTCAGGTATAAAAATGATCCTGAATTAGCTCTGGTTTGCACCAGGGACTGTTGAGTCTCGCTCCAAATACTTGTATACCCAATCTAGCGGGTTTCGACGTATGCAGCCAGATCTCAGTTGTTTTCAGTACTGATTTTTATGCAGTATTTTCGCAAATATTTTTAGTAGAACCATCAAACTTTATATTTTCAGAAAGCCAACATTTCAATAAATCCGAGTACCTGTTGGTATTTTTATGACAAAATTAGAATGAAATTGGAAGAGAAGTAGAAAATATCGACGGAGGAGACACCGAGAGCACAGATGGTTTCCAGCAAAGCGAAAAAATATCCAGAAAACAAGGTCAAAATTACTCAATATTTTACTCGTCAAATGCACCCCACAAGCTTTATTTTACATATTTTTATGTTATTCCCGATCATGCGCCCAACTGTATCTTCAAAAGTCGAAGTCGTAGTGAAAGTCGAAGTCGTAGTGAAAGTCGAAGTCGTAGCGAAAGTCGAAGTCGATTTGGCGATTCCACTGCCACAGTGAAATTCCACTTCGCGACTTCGTCACTTCGCATCGTCGAATCGCCGAATCGACTACGACTTTGACTACGACTTCGACTTTCACTTCGTGAAATCGCCGAATCGACTTCGACTTTCGCTACGACTTCGAGTTTCACTTCGAGAAATCGCCAAATCGACTTCGACTTTCGCTACGACTTCGACTTTCACTTCGCGAAATCGCCAAATCGACTTCGACTTTGACTACGACTTCGACTTTTAAAAAGTCGATTTGACGAAGTGACGAATGGCCGCATCCGGCTTCCATAATAACCATACAAACATGATGGAGAATCTGATATAAAATTATTAAATAAATCGCCGTTCAATGAACTACAACCATTACGTAGACGACACAATATAATATTCATGAATCTATTACCAACATAATACCAAACTGGTGGAATATTCAGTTTGTAAAGGGTGTGCAGTTTCAGTTTAAATTCGGTTGTGTTAGAAATTCCTTTGATATTTTCAGGAAGAGTATTCCAGAGTCGTACGGTAGGTGAGAAGAAAGATTTCTTGAAGAATTCAGTTCTGCAAAGATAGGGGGTTACATTAAAACAATATCTCGAGGGATACGGATTTCGAGCACTTGGTAACGGTGGAAGTCTGCTTGACAAGACGTGAGGAGGCGAGTCGTTGAGAATTTTATGAAGAAATGACAATTTATGAATCAGGCGGCGCTTTGACAGTGAATGAAATCCAGATTCTTCATAGAGAAGATAATCCGGGGCACTCCTTGTTAGTCCAGTTATGACGCGTAGAGATTCTTTTTGAACTTATTCAAGTCTGTCAATGTTTAGTTTGGTGAGGTTGTCCCATACTACATCAGCATACTCGAGACTGGGTCGTATGAAACTTTTATACATTATGTCAAGGCATATGTATTTAAGGCATTTAAAAATAGATAATTTCTTTTGACCTTCTGCAAGAATATTTTCCATATGGTTTTTCCACGTACCATCTTTACTAAAAGTCAGTCCAAGATGTTTATGAGAGTCAGATGATTCAATAACGGTATTGTTAAAGGTAGTTTGCATGGTCGAAGGGGATCGTCGTCTGGATACTAACAGCCATCTAGTTTTGGTGGCGTTGAAATCAACTAACCACATCTTTGCCCATTCCTCGAAACGATTCAGGTCTAAATCTAGTTCTGTTCTGACACTTAGATTTGTAATATTCTCCGATATCACATACAAACATGTGTCATCGGCAAATAAACGGATGTTATTGATGATTCCCTCTGGGAGGTCATTTATGTAAAGCAAGAATAAAAGTGGACCAAGAACCGAACCCTGAGGCACACCCGCAAAAGTTCTTTGTGGTAAAGACTCACGACCATTTATGACGACTCGTTGATAACGCTCGTCTAGATAATCAACAAACCATCGAAGCAAACTTCCATTTATCCCTAGTTTCTCTAATTTAGTCAGTAATCCTTTATGCCAAACTCTGTCAAACGCTTTTGATATATCAAAAAATAAGAAATATACTTCTTTACCTTTGTCTAATGCATTAACAATATCGAAATAAATATCTAGAAGTTGTGTAACAGTTGATTTAGACGGTAAAAAACCATGTTGATTCGGTGTTATTTTCTCGTGTAGGAAGTTGAATACGTGTTTGAATACAACTTTTTCCAATACTTTACTTAAACAGCTAAGTAAAGAAATCGGTCTATAGTTAACACTGTCATTTTTGTTACCTTTCTTAAAGATTGGCGTAACATTGGCCAATTTCCACGAAGAAGGAAATATGGCTTTTTGGAGAGAATAATTAAAAAACCTAACAAATATCGGAGCAAGAACGTCCTTCCCTTCGAGAAGAAGTCTTGGACTAATTCCGTCTGGTCCAATAGCTTTGGTAGTGTCCAGATTTGATAAAATGGGCAGTACGTCATTCATAGTAACAGCAAAATTTGTTAACTGGGGTCCTGTATGTGGGATAATTAAAGGAAGAATAGCGTTTGAGTCGTCGACATAACATATTTTAGAAAAGTAATCGTTCAACATCGTAGCTTTCGCTTGTGGGTCGTATTCGTAGGTGCTATCTGACCGTAAAAGAGGGGGGAACTGGCACAAACTGGAATTACAGCCCTTCATAAAAGATTTGCATAGTTTCCACCAATATTTATCTCCAACGTTTCCAGATTTTATTTTTTCGGCATTTTTTAGCTTATGGTTTTCTTTAGCTAATTTCACTAACCTATTAACTTTATTTCGTTGTATTTTGTAAATATTTATATCATTTTGGTAACCAGATTTCCTGGAACGTTTGTACAGTTTGTGACGAATTCTCATTTCATACTTCATTTCACCGGTTATCCAGTTCTTATCTGATGGCCGTATTGTTACTAGCCTGTTTGGGATAGTATCTTTGGCAGAGTTCAATATATTTTCAGTAACAATCTTAAACCAAGTCTCTACTGAATTTCCATCTGATAGGCCTTCCCAGTTTGAAGTTTTAAGTACATTACGGAACCCTTCCCAATCGGCTTTGTCGTAATTCCATACCTTTCGCGTGAAGCTTTTCTCTCTAATAATCTTGGAGTGAAGTTTAACAAATACGGGACAATGATCGCTACAAAAGTTAGACAAGACACCAGATTCGGTGATGTTGTCAAGCGTTGAACAAATAATCGGATCTAACAAGGATCCCGATGCAGTACGTGTGGCCTCTGTTATAATCTGGTCCATACCAAAACTGGCTACTAGGTCTGTTAGATGGTATTTTGAAGAATCGAAAAGGTTTTCATTTAGATCACCAAGAATCACAACATTAGCTTTATTAGTATCAACTACAGATTCGATGTTATCGGCAAGAACGGGCCACTTATCTATAGGTGTGTCTGGAGGGCGATAGATAGTGCAAATAAGGGTTTTAGGTCTATCATGGATTTCTAACCATATCATCTCTATATCCTTATTTTCGTAGATCTCTCGTCGAGATACGGCTATTTGCTCAGAAACATAGACACAAACCCCACCCCAGGAGTGGTCGCGATCTCTTCTAAAAGGTTGTTGATAGCCTGGTAATCAGATTTTTTCGTCAGGTGTTACTTTCGTCAGGTGGCTTTCGGTTATAGCTATTACGTCAAAATTACAAAGATTTGCAAATACTAAGTCTAATTTATCTTTGAGTCCACATACATTGACGTGAACAATGGACAAAGTGTTGTTAGGCGGCTGTGGCCCAGGGTTCGGTTCGATATCGCCACATAATGCAATGAGGATAAGAATTAACAGGAAGTTATATATAGTACTGTTGTATACGAATAGATGTACCTATCACTCGGTTAGAACTAGTAGATACATATTTACACAACATTGCTAATAAGTGTAGCATTTCGTATACCATATTCCCTTTAAATGAGTTACTTCTAATAAAGAACCGACCAAATAATCCTATGGCCACACGATAGCTTGCGATGTCATTACCCATAGTCCATACTCACTCTATATGCAGGTTCATATCGTGTGGCCATTACAAATAGCTGCCGCTTAACCCATGTACATGTATCACTGTGCAGTGCAAGAATAAATATTTCAAAAAGACAATGAAATCTAACAAAATATAACACTAATATGTACATAGACTGGCCAGGATCAAAATGGGCCAGCTCTGTGGTTGATTATTGGGTGGAGATAGACTATGTATTCCATCAATACGTGGTACTCTTAAGTACGTATTATATGGGCTGTGAGGAGTCATGCAAAATGTAAGTACTTATATTGGAGCAAGAAATACCTTATACAGGTACTCTCAAACTGGATAAATTACATTCAACAGTCGTGTCGTATTACACATAGGATGTCATATAATATAACGATAACGGGAGTGTCGATTAAAAAGGAACGTTGTGTTCGTGTTTAAACACATGAAGCTCGTATCTGCAGCTATTAAACATTATTCTCATCTGATATATATAGTTCATGTAGACCAAAAGTGACAGGGTTGACATTCTAGAAATACTTTGTAATTGTATTTGGTTACCACTGACATAGTATTTGTCCTAATCCGCTTTATGATAACATTTGATTACTAATCTTATAGTATATATGTTATACTAACACTCGTCGTACAACTAATCCGCTTTATGATAACATTTGATTACTAATCTTATAGTTTAGATGTTATACTAACACTCGTCGTACAACTAATCCGCTTTATCATAACATTTGATTACTAATCTTACAGTATATATGTTATACTAACACTCGTTGGACAACAATTAACTTTGATATATCAATGATATGGTTTATGTTATGCTAGGCCCATCTAATATCAATTAGCTTTAAACCTATAAAAATTGTGTTAACAATACACGAAGCTCATATATAAGACTATCTCGGAAAAGCAAGGTACGACACTTGAATGAGTGACAAAATATTTAAGCACCACATATAGTAAGGCTACATAATATGTAGATACGAAAGATGTAAATAAACGTGCAATAATTCCAAGTATGTTTATGTATATACAAAGGATGCACGAAAGTCATATGTTAAATTGTTTGAAATACTTGATTACTTGGTCAATTACTTGATTGTTAGAAGTCGTATAGCATGGTTCATATTACACAATAGGTAATTGAAAATCGTAAATATCAATTACATATGTACAATATGAGACTTGATTGACATTATATTGTCGGTTTTAATTTGAGGTTCTATTAACCTGCTTGATACTAAGTTTATCAGTTTTCTTGTTTCTTTTATTGTTTTACAGATCGAGTAACTGTGACTCTCGGGTTATCTGTTTTCGTTCCCCATTCTCAGTAAGTCGACAGAAGATATTAACGTCAAAGGTCCAGGCGCTTTGCACTTTCCCTTCCTTTTTCTTCTGTAGGAGTTTTCTGAAAAGCTGGTACCTCGCTTGGGTCAGATCCTCATTAATGTAAATGTCCCGATGCTCTGAAATTTCTTTCAACAGTTGCCGGCTTTTGATGAATTCGGTGCGCTTGCGGGAAGATATAAACTTGGCCATAATTTGACTACGGTTTTCACCTTGAAAATGCGTTCGCATCTTTGGAGACTGTCAAATTCATGGATGCTGCAAGTCGACACACAGCATCGTCAGTGTTCTCACCCTCTTGCAGTTTCAGACCGTTGATGCGCACACATTCCCTTCTGCTGTATTGCTCAGATTTATCAAGAATAAAAGCATTTTCTTCCTTAAGTTCGTGCAGTTCTTTGGTTTGATCAGTAGATCTACGGTGCAGTTCATTTACTCCAGACCGAAGTTCCCTGATGTTACTTTGGTAGTCAGCTATTTTTATTGAGTTCAGTTTTTCTGCAAGTTCATCAAATTGTTGATCTCTCTCACGTAAAGCCACAACGAGAGGTTGAATAGCATGCCCCACTGCTTGCTGTACAATGGCATTCAAATGGGCCTGCATAGATGGCGTAATAAGACTTTGGGTGAACAGGTCAGTTTCAGGTTGCATAACAGCAGCAGGTAAGTCAGGTAGAGAGCTTCTCCTCTTGAGAGCAGGGTTCAGTAGGGGACCACTCAGCTTCCGTTTCGTTTGTTTACTCGATTTACTGAATCCGTAATCGATCAGCGTCCCTGCGGTCTTATTCAGAGATTCTCCTTCCTCCACGGAAGGATCGGGTTCTCCCGAGTCAGCAGCTGTTGTACCCGACTTCGAACCGACTTGATTAGAAATAGGAACCCCCATTGTGCCCCCCTCACCTTCTGTGTTGTTGTCCATACCGTGCACGTATATGTTTGTACCGTGAAAATATATACACGTTGGATGATATCACAAGACGGTAATTTCGGCCCTCGTGGTGAAAATTTAGCTCTGAGATTTACGGTGTATGATCCTTATACCTTCATAGATCCTCACATGGAAAATAAAATAAATCCATCCACGAAATGTAGCAAGAACCACCACAAATCATCCCCAGGTCAGTCACTGTCAACCACACTTGACGCCATGTTCAAATTTATCTCTTTTGTGATCTAATTTTCGTTTGTCAAAATATTGCTAGCCTCCATAGAGAAGTTACTGATATAAACAATCCTGTTCTAGATTATGATATACTGTCATGCCACTAACATGAACTCCAACAATCCAACCAGTGGTCAAGATCCATCATAGTTCTTCAGAATTCGCATTATTGATCACTCATAGATTGGATTAATTTCTCATAGTACTCCGTTCTCATTTCATACTTTTGCAAATTCTTGTAACATGGAAGTGAGTTTTGATATTAAATATGTATACAATTGATTCCAACCTGCAGGTCATGGATTCAGCAATTCTGATATCAGATGCAACAGGACTGTTACACAATGGATGTACTGGATGAAATGGAAAAACCAAAACAGACTATTGATTGGTTCAGCTGTGTCAGAAAGGTGTGGAATGACAGAGGTGGTGAAAATCAGAGTCAGTGATTGGCCACAACCCCCCCCCCCACCCCCATTGGATATCTGCTGATTCCTCAGGAAATAAACATTACACATGTAATGATCACCGGCAGAGTGATACATGTGTCAATCGGTCAGACATTTCCAAGGATGCCCAGTTCTAATTTAAACCAACCATGCCGGACTTCATTCCTTCTCTCAGAATAATTGGATCTAACTTTTACAAAACCTGCAGCTCCCAATAGCTCCTGGATCTAGAACACATAAATGAAGGGATCTAGTTTATCGGTGCTATGGCAAAAATATCATGTAGAATGGGATTGTTGAAGTTGAAGGCCTCCAGCATGCTCCACAAATATCATCAAAGGTCATAAAACTTTTTGCTCTGCACCAGTGTGGATCTATACTTGTTTTTTTTTTACAAAATTATCTCCCTTGACCAGGTAAGGACTTGGGTGTCTAAAATGATTTAGCTTCTAGAAACAAAGACTTCATTTCCTGAGTAGAGGTAAAAACCGAACATATTTTGATTATTTTATTCAAATTTCAATTCTACTTCTGGTATATGTACATGTATAAAACACAAACAGAATGAACTGCATACAGAATAACACAAAGAACAGGTATATATGTATTTCATTACATTCTTAACCAAAGATCAATACCTGGGTGATATTACAACAATACCATGGTGTTATATATTGTTATGATTGGCTTAACTTTAGCTGCTGAAGATATTTCTAATTTGAGGGCAATGGGCAATCATACTAAATTTATTTTCCTAACTTCATTTATTTTTACAATAAGCAACATAATCGAGATTAGCAAGTGAAGTTTTACAACATAATATAATACGTATCATGGGTCTCCTTCAGTTTAGTGTAGACATACATACCCTTGAGTATCTGTTACCATGATTCAGTCATAATATTGTCTGTATTATATTGATGTCGACAAGGTATTTGATAGTATTACTAATTGGATGTTGTTTATGATTAACATTAACTTTTTATTCGCTGGAATCCAGCCATTTGTTCCATATGGGCAATATTCTCATCAGTCATCACCATTCAATATGAAGGTGAAACATGTACAAGTTCATGGTAATTGATACATTATGGTGAAGGTGACCTGTAACACCGGTATACAAAATTATTCCGAGCGCATTGAATCCTCATCACATGATGCTGAGAAAGATCAGAACGGAGTGTCGGTAAAATCAGGTGTGTTTTGTAGAGGATTCTGTCAATGAGGATGCTGTCCTGTACACATACAAAATATGAAGTGTTGATGTGTAGGGCCTATAGCACAAAATCACAAGCAAGTTGGTAAAACTAGGCACACAGGGTCTCATTTCTGCCGCTAACGTGTTGATTTGGGTGGGGGCGTCCTCTCAGGAGGAGGTGGGGATGGGAAGGAGCCTAATGTCTCAAGCAGTATTCCAGGTTTTCCATCAATATACTCTATTCTATACCCCAATATTTTAAGCACGTGAAATCAGACAAAAATTATTTGCGGGGAATGTGACTTCCACATCCCTAGCTGGACATGCTAGTGGGGAACCCTCAATCTCAGGTTAATTACCACTGGTGAAGTTAACGTCCAACAAATGCAAAATTGAGCTTGGCATCCGGCCCTATGTTATTCAGTGATGTATTCCCCTACGGACCCTGTTGCCTCGACGGAGGTCTTTGTGCTCATCCAGCGCTTGTTCTTTTTAATTTGGTCTAGATTTCTTTCCGTGGAATTTTATGTTCTTCGTTTGGACAAAATTGGATGAAATGCGAAAGTCACACTTTAAACATGAATATCTTAGCAACTAAAACATTATTATAGAACATTATTATAGAACATTAGAATATCATTATAGAACATTATTATAGAATATTATTTGGAAACTGAAGCATCCTTATTTTCTTCACCTTGTTAGAAACAACAGAGCTAAATTTTGAATCTTTGAGAAGAATAGTTTTAAAAAAATAAACATATTTTTAAATAAAACTGGAAAAATCAAGCAATAGACTTAACGCGATGAACTGATAGGAGGCTATTAACCTATAGCGATGCTCCCCACACTAACACTAAGATGTTTTAAAAGCTACAAATTCACCTAAACAAACATTTACTCGCCAAAATGATCTCACCTAGAGAAAGAATCGATATTGTACTTAAGAATTTGTGGGATACAAGTCCTTAACATATTCATTTTTATTTTGTTGGTTCATCGTGTTGGTATTTAGTGCAACCCGTCAAGCAGGAACAAGCAAACGGCATAGAGTACATGACGCACATCTTCTACCAAAGGGACAATGAAACCGAAACTCTCGCGATATACCCTAGCATTCCCTTCAACGGTTTTCCCGTGACACCGTCTTGAGCTACATATGCGTACATTGTGATATATATATATATATATATCAAATGGTTTTATATTATAATTCATTGCAGTTTCCTAGCTCAACAAACAATACGACAGGTGTGTGCGCTGGTAAAATTCCAGGATATTTTCAATAATTTATCTTCTATGTCCAATGAATGCAATCACTGGGTGAAATGTGCCAGTTTCCGAATTCGGAAACAGGGCGGAAACTGGGTGGAAACAACCGGATTCCATCCAGTTTCCACTCAGTTTCCGCATAGTTTCCAAATTGTAAACTGGACAGATACAAGATGGAAACTGCACGGAAACCATGGAGCACCCCAAGCGGAAACTGAGCGGAACCCAGGATTCCGGAGGTGCGGAATAGTGAACGTGTTACACTTTCCAAGCTGTTTCCGCCAAGATTCCGCAGCGGAAATTATGCGGAATCTGGGCCGGAAACAGGATTGAAACCGGTTGGAAACTAACACTCTGCTGGTTTCCGCACTGGAAACAGCGCGGAAACTGGCTGGAAATATGAAAAATCCAAATACAGCTGTGCAGAAAATAAGCGGAAACAGGTTGGAAACAGACCGTCCTTAAAAGGTTTCCAACCAGTTTCCGCCTACTTTCCGACTAAGTTTCCAAATTGTAAACTGGACAGAAACAAGACAGAAACTGGGCGGAAACCATGGAGCATGCCAAGCGGAAATTGAGCGGAACCCAGGATTCCGGAGGTGCGGAATAGTGGACGTGTTACAGTTTCCAAGCTGTTTCCGCCAAGATTCCGCAGCGGAAATTATGCGGAATCTGGGCCGGAAACAGGATTGAAACCGGTTGGAAACTGTAACACTCTGCGGAAACAGGCTGGAAATATGAAATATCCAAATAAAGCTGTGCGGAAAATAAGCGGAAACAGGTTGGAAACAGACCGTGCTTAAAAGGTTTCCAACCAGTTTCCGCCTAGTTTCCGACTAAGTTTCCAAATTGTAAACTGGACAGATACAAGATGGAAACTGCACGGAAACCATGGAGCATGCCAAGCAGAAACTGAGCGGAAACAGGTTGGAAACAGACCGTGCTTAAAAGGTTTCCAACCAGTTTCCGCCTAGTTTCCGACTAAGTTTCCAAATTGTAAACTGGACAGAAACTGGGCGGAAACCATGGAGCACCCCAAGCGGAAACTGAGCGGAACCCAGGATTCCGGAGGTGCGGAATAGTGGACGTGTCACAGTTTCCAAGCTGTTTCCGCCAAGATTCCGCAGCGGAAATTATGCGGAATCTGGGCCGGAAACAGGATTGAAACCGGTTGGAAACTGTAACACTGGTTTCCGCACTGGAAACAGCGCGGAAACGGGCTGGAAATATGAAATATCCAAATAGAGCTGTGCGGAAACAGGTTGGAAACAGACCGTGTCCGCCTAGTTTCCGACTAAGTTTCCAAATTGTAAACTGGACAGAAACTGGGCGGAAACCATGGAGCATGCCAAGCGGAAACTGAGCGGAACCCAGGATTTCGGAGGTGCGGAATAGTGGATGTGTTACAGTTCCCAAGCTGTTTCCGCCAAGATTCCGCAGCGGAAATCATGTGGAAAGTGGGCCGGAAACAGGATTGAAACTGGTTGGAAACTGTAACACTCTGTTGGTTTCCGCAATAGAAACAGAACGGAAACAGGCTGGAAACATGAAATACCTGAATAGAGCGGTGCGGAAAATAAGCGGAAATGTTAGTTTATACAAAAGAAAAGTCAGTGGTAAAATGTTCAATATTTATTTACATTCAGATTGGTATACAGTTCTTTGATCCTGAAATATCAGTGCATCGGAGAATAAGATGTCAAACCAACAAGTTAACAATGGATGATTCTGGCGCCATTCTACTCTAATGTAAACACATTAAACTAAATACTTTCAAGGTGAAAAGCAAAGGTTCGTCTACATCACTTGATATTTGCAGTAAGATTGGAGAAATAATGTGTATATTAATTTCATTTCAGTTTTAAAACATTTGCTTAAGCCTAATAAAGTTAAAAACTAAAAAATGTAACGCTGTATTATTTACGAAATTTTGATCCGTACATGATTACCTCCCCCTGGGGGCGCTGCGATACGTGACTTCATGTTCACTGAAACGTATCACAGGTTGGTGATCATGCATGCCAATGTCGGAATTTACCAATCTATATTTCCGATTCTCTCGGTATGACTGTCGCCCACGGCACCTGCAGTGTCACTGATTCTATCATTGTCTGAAGGTTCTTTGTTCACAATAGGTTCGTGTTGGTAAGGCAGGGGCACCCCTGCATTAACCATTGCCGTGAATTCTTCTTAATTCCTCGTCAGAAGAAGAGGAAGAAGTGTAAGAAAATTCTTCCGCATCACTGTCGTTGTCTACATTCATGTTAGCCGCCATTTTTTTAGTGTGGTTCAACTATGACGTCACAGCCTCTGGTGGAAAAGCTCCGAATCAAGGGGAGATAAGCGATGCCATGTTTTAAAGCCGCTGATCATACACGT